>MU742870.1:14434-33212 GCA_026770625.1 Nicotiana glauca
AAGAGAATGTTGTTGCTATAATTTCATGGATTCTACTGTCTAATTGGTTTACTACTTAAGATAGCATTATTTGTGCCTTTTTGGGAATTTGTACTTTCAGTTGTTATTCACTTTTATTACGACTGAGTTGGAAGTACTCACTTCACTCCCTGCACCATGTGTGCAGATCCAGGTTCTTTTCATCAGGCGGAGTGAGTCTAGTTGATTCGGAGTTTCCTCCCAGGAGTATTCGAGGTAGCTGTACGGCGTTCGCAATCGAGGATTCTCCCTTCTATCTTTTCCTTTATTTTCGCATTTTCAGTATTAGACAGACTTGTAGTAGGATGATATACTATTTTTAGAGGCTCGTGGTCATGACACCGGGTCCTAGTTGGGCTGTTTCGGTGTATTTGTCAGATTTTCGTATTATATCAGTATTTCAAACTTTTACTTGGATAAGTATTGCTTTTATTTGTTTGGTTAAATTGGCAAAATTGCTATGAATGGTCGGGCTTGCCTAGTAGTGTGCTGGGCGCCATCACGACCTGGTTGGGGTCGTGACACCACACCACACTTCTGCACATTGTTTGTGTAGATCCAGGTATTTTTTTTGCTAGTAGCTGTGCAGATTATTGCCTAGGAGACTCGAGGTAGTCCTGCTGCTGCATTCGCATGCTTCGGAGTCACCTTCCTATTTTATATTCACATTGTTGTACTTATTTCCATATGGTAGTTTAGAGGTTATAGTGAAACTCTGTAGAGCTTATGACTTGTACTACTGGGTTTTGAGAAGTTATTCATTGTATAAGGGATTCATCTTAGAAGAATTCTAGCTATTATTAGTTATTATTGTTATTCCGCATTTTAGTAGGCTTACCTAGTCCTTAAGACTAGGTACTACCACGAAACCCAACAGAGGGAAACATTGGATTGTGACAAGTATGAAAGAACTTATCTTGCAAGAGTTGAGATATAATGAAGGAATCCTACCATTTAAATACTTAGGAGTACCATTAGCTCCTAAAAAGCTATCTAACCAACAATGCTGGCTATTAGTTGAAAAGATAACTACAAGGATTAGTTGATGGACGTCAAAATTATTGTCATATTCGGGAAGATTGCAGCCCATTAAGATTTTTGGGATATTGTCTTATTGGGCTCAGGTATTTTTATTACCAAAGAAGATTAGCAAGATGATAGAGGCAATATGTAGAACTTTTCTATAGACAGGGCATGCTGATATATCTAGAAGAGTTTTGGTAGCATGGGACATAGCTTGTTACCACAAATAATGGGAGGTTTGAATGTGATAAACTTTTGTAACTGGAACAAAGCTGCAATAGTGAAACACATATGGGCAATCACAAAGAAGAAAGACTGCTTATGGCTTCGATGGATCCATTCTTATTACATAAAGAGCAGAAGCATTGAGACCATGCCTATACCTAAGAGTGTAGCTTGGGTAGTAAGCAAGATTATTGAACAAAGGAAGTTTATTCAAGTTTATAAGGCAATATGCAAGAAAGAATGGAGTCCTTACAGAACACAAATGATAAATTCAGTATTAAGAAGCTCTATAACTTGAAACTCCTCAGGGTCAGAAGGTATACTAGAAAAGTCTGATCTTACATCCTCATATACATCCTAGACACAAATTCAACTTGTGGCTAGCGATACAAAGGAGACTACCAACAGTTGATCGACTGCAGAAAATTGGTATTCAAGTAGCTCAAGTATACGTATTCTATGGTTAGGAAGATGAGTTATTTGAACATTTATTCTTTTGAGTGTTCATACACAAGTACTATCTGAAGAGATTACTAAACTGGTTAGGAATTCAAAGACATATCCAAGCTTGGGAGGAGGAGCTACACTGGGTGGTTCATCATGCTAGGAAGAAGAAAGGGATTTGCAGTATTATTGTAGAAGTGTTTAGCACGCTGATATACAGTAAATGGAGGGACAACAATCTGCTCATACTTCAAAATAAAAGTACTTCAACATAGCAGATATGTCGAGAGATCACAACATATGTTCATATAAAAAGCCATATACACAGCAATTGGCAGGAACACATGGAAGTTTTGAACAAATATCCATAGTTAGGCTTCTATTGTATTTCTGTATTCATGATTTTCTATTTTCATGATAGTAGAATACATGTATAGGCTGTGATACATATAGTTGACTAGTATAGTTATATAGGGAGACATCTATGAAATGTTGGAGTCAAGTATAGTCTGAAGAGAGTTAAGGAACCGATTAGTAGTTCCTACTATGTACAGAACAATTTCTAATAAATGAAAATTTTAGTTTATAGAAAAAAAGAAAAAATAATTATAGTAAATATGTTGTGCTTCCTTTAACAGTTAGAAAAATTAAATATGGTAAGAAAATAAGAACAAAAATCTAAAAAATATATGAGGAATTTTTACTCTCTCCGTCCCTATTTATGTGAAGATATATTCGAATTTTGAGAGTCAAACAACTTTTCTGTGACCGTAATTTTTTCATCTTATAAATATTTTGAGTAATTAATTATTATAATTTATAGTACTTTTCACGTAGTTTTCAAATATGTAAACTTTATTTTGATAAACTAAAAAAATTTATGTCCAAAAGCACAATCAAAATTAAGAAGCTTGAATCTACAAAAGCAAAGATTATCACATCATTTGGGACAAAGGGAGTACATGAAAAGAAACAAAAACCTCTATCAAAAGTTTATGTTTAATGACCTATTAATTAACTAAAGACCTGCTCGGCTCAACCAAAACAATTAGCCATGCAAGTGTACATATAGTCATTATTATGGATGTTATTTAATGATTAGCTAGTAGTTATTTTGTCCTAAAATTTTAAATTAAATTTTTTAGCTTTTTAGAATATTTTTATCCTGAAAAATAGAAATTTAGGACATACTAATTAATTCCCAAATACCAGCCCTCTAGAGTAGTTATCTAGTATAATTTCTATCGGTTAGCCACCAATCGGCCGGGCACATAAAATATTGTATGGCCCAGGCCCATATACAATCCCATGAGTAAAAATTGTGGGGGTAACCACTTTTTAAAGTGATATTTACGTTTTATTCAACTATTTTAATACTTAGCAATAATAGCCACTAGTCTATTAAAATTAATATGAAAAGACCGTATTACCCTTTCTTCTACCTCTTTCATGTATATTCTCATCACGAAGTATCTCATTCTCGTTCCTCAATTGTGTGTTCTCATGGCGTTCGTGATGAGCCTGGGCAAAATAATTAAAACAATGGTGTGATGACCCGACAAGTCGTCTCTTGAGTTACCACTCCATTTCCCCTATTTCTTCTTCTTTATGCTTCATTATCTGTGTTTTATGGTATCAGGTTGGTCGCATCGAGTTCGGAATGATTTTTGATAAGGTTTGAGACACTTAGTCTCTTTTAAGGAAGCCTAAGTTGAAAAAGTCAACCAGATATTGACTTATGTGTTAGAGGGCTCGGATGTGAGTTTCGATGGTTTGATTAGCTTCAGGAGGTGATTTTTGACTTAGGAGTGTGATCGAAATGGGTTTTGGAGGTTTTGAGTAGAATTAGGCTTGAATTGGCGAAGTTGATATTTTGGCGATTTCCAGTTGGCAGGTGAGATTTTGATCTGAGGGTCGAAATAGAATTTTGAGAGTTGCAGTAGCTTTGTTATGTCATTTGGGATGTGTGTGCAAAATTTTAGGTTATTCGGACGTGTTTTGATTGGGTTTTTGATCAAAAGTGTATTTCAGAAGATTTTAAAAACTTAGGCTTGAATCCGATGTATTTTGAGTGATTTGATGCTGTTTGAGGTGTTTTGTTGATCGGGAAAAGTTTGAATGAGGTGTTAGGATGTGTTGGTGCTTTTGGTTGAGGTCCCGGGGGCCTCGAGTGAGTTTTGGGTGGTCATTCAGACCATTTTGGAGTTCGGAAAATTGTAGAAAAAACAGGTTGGTTCAGCAGTTGCAGAATTTTACTCTTCGCGTTAGCGAGTGGGCCCTCGCATTCGCGAAGAGTCAGAAGAGGTTGATGGGATTTTTTCCCTGGCACTCGCGAGAAGTGCTTCGCATTCGCGAAGGTTTGGCAAGTGAGGCATCACGTTCGCGACAGGAGCCACGCGATCGCGTAGAGGTCAGCTAGGTGTAGTCCAATTTGCCTATCGCATTCGCGAAGGAGAATTTTTGGTCAATGTAATTTTTGTGCTACGCGAATGCGAGGGGTTGACCGCGTTTGCGAAGAAGGAAAGTCAGGCCTGGGCAGAATGTTTTTAAGTCGTCTTGTCCGTGAGTTTGGGTCTATTTTCACCCATAGCTGCTCGTTTTTGAAGATTTTTGAAGGATCCTAACGAGCTATTCAAGGGTGAACGAATTGAGGTAAGTTTTTTGGACTTAAAACTCGATTACCATGTGAATTCCACCTAGAAATTCATGAAATATAAACGTTGAAATCAAGAACTAGTGCTTAAATTTTGAATCCAAACAATTGGGATTTGAAGGGCTAATTGTGGATGGATTTTGATGTTCTTAGTATGTATGAACTCGTGGGGAGATAAGGAACCCGTTGATGTAAAAAATTTTGAGTTTCGAGAAGTGGGCCCGGGGCTCAGGTTTAGATAATTTCAGGATTTTTTGTATTTTCCGATAGTTTTCGCTTGGGCTTTGTTCCCTTAGCATATTGTGACGTATTCATTCTGATTTTGGATAGTTTCGACGCGCGTGGAGGCCGATTAGAGGGAAAAAGGCATTGCGAGCTAGAGATTTAGCCGGTTCGAGGTGAGTAATGATTTTAAATGATGTTCTGAGGGTTTGAAACCTCGGATTGCACTTTATAGTGCTATATTGAGGTGAGACACGCGCTCGATGATGAGCATGGGGTTGTTTACTATTGGGGATTGTGACTTGGTCCATACCGATTGGTTATTTTATAGCATATTTGACTGAAACTTGTATGTTAACATCATGACTTGGGCTGATTGCCATACTTGGGCTTCACGCCAACTATTTGAACCCTTTGGAAATTTTTATCACTATTTCCTCACTATTTTCACTTATTATTTGAACTCAGTCATGTTGTTTTCCACTATTTTATAACTCAGCCACTTTTACTCAATTTTGAGACTTAAATGGTAAATTCTAAATAATGTTTTAGGCTGAGGTTTACTGTTTTACTAATGCCCACGGGGCTTGTGATGATTTTCTGACTAAGTGCGGCCGAGGGCCAGATGTGAGGATACACTGATACTGATGTGAGGCCGAGGGCCTGAGATACATATATATGCCACGAGGTGGCTTGAGTGATGTGAGGCCTAAAGCCTATTTACGATGCCATGAGGTGGCTTGATATTGAGCTTGGGCCGTAAGGGGCCCCTCCCGAATTTTGTACACCCCCAGTGAGGGCGGGTACCCATTGTGATCTGAGAGTGAGCTCGAGGGGATGATATTGTTCTTAGAGTGATCTTAAAGGGCTGGTATTGTTTCCAAGAGTGAGCCCAAGGAGCCGATATTGTTCTTAAAGTGAGCCCGAGAGGCTTATATTGTTTTGGAGAGTGAGCCCGAGGGGATATTATTCTGAGAGTGTGCCCGAGGGGCTGGTATTGTTATGAGATATTGCCCGAGGGGTGAACCTTTATGTGTTCATCTTTCATATTTACTTGTCATTTTACCTGTTATACTGTGGTATTTGTGCCCGAGGGGCGGATTTTCTGTTCTTATCGGCACTAACTATTTTGCATTCATTTGCGTAACTGTTGAAAAAGTCATTTTTAAAAGAGGTTTAAACTGAGCTAAGATGTTCTAAAGATTTCACAGCTTCATTATTTTTTTCTCTCATAAGGTTTTACGCTGCTTCTATATAGCATGTTGATTTGCTTTATGTGATTTCTTACTGCTCAGTTATTATTTACCTTTATTACTAACTGAGTTGGAGTACTCACTTTAATCCATGCACCTTGTATGTAGATGTAAGTATTTATACACCCGGTAGCGGGTTTTGGCTGATTAAAGGTAGGATTATCGAAGATTAGCGAGGTGGCTGTTAGCGTTCGCAACATTGCTTTTTTTCCTTTTCGTTCATCAGTCCTATTTTATATATTTCAGATCTTGTAGTTGTATTTACACTCTAATAGATACTTATCACTAGTGACACCCCCGGTTTGGGCTGTGTTTGGGTTGTACTTCCGTATTATTATGGTATCATCTACTGTTTAGAAATTATTAAATCATGTTTTAGCCTGTTTTATTACTGTTTAGATGTTTGACTTCGAATTAGAGATGTGTCGGCTGGCCTTGTCTTCACGAGAGGCGCATCACGATCGGGTATGGGTTTAGGGTCGTGACAAGTTGGTATCAGAGCCTAGGTTACATAGGTCTCATGAGTCATGATCAGGTTTAGTAGAGTCTCGCGGATCGGTATGGGGAAGTCTGTATTTATCCTTGAGAGGATATAGAACCTTTAGGAAAACTTCACATTGTTGAATTCTTATCGTGCGTCCTTGGATTCAGCTTGAAATGTAACTCTTTGAATTCCTTCCATGCTTTCGTGTTCACGCATGAGCGCTCAGTATCAGATGTGCCTCAATGGCTTGTGATTTCCTGATCGAGGGGCGAGATGTGATCTCCATGAGTTTGATGTTGGGCCTGTATGAAGGACTTGAGGGCCGGATCATTTCCTAGGGCTTGAGCACCGAGGTGCTGATTGTGTGAACAAGTATTTTTGAACTTATATGTTCGGTAGTGTCCCTATTAGTGGAAGTGACGATTGTGGCTATGTGATGAGTATGTTAGTACTACGAGGTGTATCTATATGATTTAGAAGCTACGAGAAGGGTCTGCTGAATGATGGAAGAACTATTAGATGCTTGAAGTCCATCTTGATTTGAGGTATACCCCGAGTTATGGGCGTGTAAAGAATTTTTCCATGTGTCCTAGTTGGGAGTGAAGTAAATTTCATGTTGCGATATGAGTCCAGACTCAGGAAGATCAAGTATCTGCGTAATGCTTGTGACGGTGGAAGGTATACAAAAATGTTAGTTGGAGGCAAAACAGGTGGGTTATCTCCTGCGGAGTGTTCTATGTTTATATGGTGCTTCGTAAGTATGTGAGAATCACATGATGCCTTAAGTTGTTATTGGTAAATAATGCTCCGGTGCATAGAGCAGGAAGATGCTTGGTTGTATTGGGATAAGGTCACATCCTGCGGTGTCAGAGTGCTAATGAGGCACGTGTGGTTCTATTCATTTGATCAGGCTTGCAGTTTAAATAGAGCAAATGACTCTCGAGAATGGTTCTAATGTGTTCAAGATTCCACATGTAACAATTGGGTATCTTAAAGTTGTATATGTGATTAGAAACTGAGTTTCCATTGGAAGAGGTCAAGACTTGTGGTATTCCTATGTTAATTATGGGATTCTATGTATCAATACCAAGAAGGTAATGGTAATGGATTTAGATTCACAGGAAGTTCTTCAAAGTAAAGTATTTTGGAATGTGGTACTTTTAGGAATGTTTAAAAAAGGATTCAGCGACTTATGAGCCTTAGACGGTGTGGCTTTATGCTTGGTTCCATGTGGTAAGTATGAGTTGTGGAATTGTGGTGCTACAACAATAAGGAAATATCAAGTTGAAGAAAAATCAGAAGGAAATTTAGATAGATGGGGTAGCTTGGTAGTAGACCGGACCGGTATGGTAAGGATATGATTTGTTCCTTGTGTGTGTTTGAGGTAATGAGTTATTATAGGTATTTTGCAGCAATGCTCTTAGGTTTTGACGGCTTGCTTAGCTTGGTCGAGTTAGAAGGATTTAGTCCTGGCAGGTTTGATTTATGCAAGGGGAACTCAGAGAGTTCTTGATGGTTTTTACCGCGGTTTGGAGATGTATATTTTCTATGGGCATGCGGAGCATGGGATGTATAGTGATTTTCTTCTAGGTGGGACCAATTTCTTGACTAGTTGAGTATGTAGATGTTTGTGGATCGGAAGGGAGATGAAGTTCTCATGTTATCCTAGGATGGTATGATATATGCTATATGTTGTGGAGGATTGAGATTTGTGTGTGTAAGGTTATGGTTCAATTCATAATGGAAAGTCATAAAATTTTTAGGCAGCACGAGCAGTTTTAGGTGATTAGAGAAATGAGCTTCAGATGATTAGGGTGAATGATCTTCATATGATTAAGGAAATCGTATTGCTATTAATAGTGACTTGACGCGGTTATATATTTCAGAAAAGGCAATGTGATTAAGTTGATAGTACTTCGAGAGTACTGCGGTGCTTTCTTGTTAGATCGATTGCTGATATTCGAGTTTGCTTGATGGCACAAAGGAATTTTAGAATATCTTTCGTGAAATGATTGGGTAATTGAGGTGTGATATATATTCGGACGGCAGAATTTGGGATCAGATATGGTGATTTGTGTGCTATATGGAGTTGGAGACTGGGAATTCTCATGTTCAGGCTATATTGTTGTTGTGAGTCGCGTGTATCGACTATCTAGTGACTATCGGCGTCTGGAAACCCGAATGGATCTTTTATGCTTGGTATGTTGGATTTGGAAGTGGTATTGGGTTCAGAGTGGTTGTCTTCGTGTTGTGTCATTCTGGACTATTGTGCCAAGGCGGGTCTGTTGGCCATGCCGGGAATGCCACGGATTGAGTGGTGAGGTGCGACAGATTATGTCCTAGTAGGGTGGTTTTATATTTCCAAGATCCAGCAAACGGTTGGGCAGGATTGTCCTTCTTATTTAGATTTTCGTGATGGATGTCATTGCAGAGGCTTCTACCATTGATTCAATTCTGGTGGTGAGTGACTTTTCGGATGTGCTTCTTGTGGCCGGGCAGGGTTGTTGATTTCAATATCGATTTGATGTTGAGCTCCGTATCGTATGGCACCGGCAGAGTTATAGGAGTGGAAGGAGCAGCTTCAGGTGTCCTTGATAAGGAGTTCGTTGGCACGCCAATATGGATGCGTGTTCTAACTTGAGTAGGCTTGGTTGTCTCCAAATTTTATTATTGAGGCATGTGTTGATTCGACTATTATTGATATTATTAGTAATCTGGTGAGATCAATGAGTTACCTTTCTGTGTTATGAGGTGTTGTGATTTATTGGTTATGGGCACATATGGTGCGGTTCATTTGGGGTCTCATTGTGGAAGTTGAGTAGGAAAAGTAATTGGGTATTGCTCGGTAAATAGCGTATCGGTCATTTCCTATCGGGTTTGCGTGGTATATGCTATTTGTTTCACCGTGGGTGTAATGACTTGCTTTGGTTCTAGACATCAAATTGTGCGTGGCTGTCAATTTCAAGCATAGTGACTTAAGATGTTTCATGTGGAGCAGTTTGGATAAGATCGTGCATTATAGCGAAGCTACGTGGAGATATGACCTTTCGGGTTAGATTCATGTGTTCTATTTCTATGATGTGAGAGGGGTTCTTAGCCTTGTGTTGTGATGGTACTGGTGAGCTTGAGTTACAACTCTTTCATTTGAGTCATTTTCATGATTTGAGTATGTTTGGACCGTTGCTTATTGATGCGCGTATTATGCAAGTTGTGGCTTAGACCTATATTGATGTGTCATATCACCAGACTGGTGTATTGGATTATAGGGGATTGTTGAGATCATTAATGAATACGAACGAATACGATTTCAGCATGTTGGAAGGATAATATCGAGGTTCGGCTCGAAAAATTGCTATGGTAATTGCCAAGGAGAAGTAGCTTCATAAATAGTTGACCTGAGAAATGGTTATGGCTTACCATGTGTTTTAGTTATCATTGGCAGTGTATGAAAGTGTTGGGATGAGACTTTAGTTGATAAGAGGTTTTCTACCGGTATTCGATTGTTGTGTACAGCTGCTGTGAATAGAAGTTATTGTTACGAGTGCTTAAGTTATGTGGTATATCATGTAATTGCACCTGAAGTTGCAGGTATGTGTTATTACAATTGATTCAGGCTTATTCTGAATATAGATGTGAGGATCTGATCTTGTGTATGATTTCGGAAATGGAAATGTGGTTCTAAGGTTTATGGGCTAGATTGGGTTGTGAAATGTCAGTTACAATGTGTTATCAGACCTATATGAGAGAGGGTGACATGGGATCACCCCCAGGTATATGCATGGTAAGGTTATTGAGCGATTGGTTGGCTTTTGGAACAACTCTTGGCAGGTTCGACACGTTCGAGGATGAACGTTTGTTTAAGTTGGGGAGGATGTGATGACCCAGCCAGTCGTCTCATGAGTTAGCGCTCTGTTTCCTATATTTCTGCTTCTTTATGCTTCGTTATCCATGTTTTGTGGTATCGTGTTGGTCGGATCGAGTCCGATATAATTTTTGATAATGTTTGAGACACTTAGTCTCTTTTAAGGAAGCTTAAGTTGGAAAAGTCAACCGAATGTTAACTTATGTGTTAGAGGGCTCGGATGTGCATTTCGATGGTTTGGTTAGCTTCGGGAGGTGATTTGTGACTTAGGAGTGTGATCGGAATGGGTTTTAGAGGTTCAGAGTAGAATTAGGCTTGAATTGGCGAAGTTGATATTTTGGCGATTTTCGGTTGGTAGGTGAGATTTTGATCTGAGGGTCGAAATGGAATTTCGAGATTTGTAGTAGCTTTGTTATGTCATTTGGGATGTGTATACAAAATTTCAGGATATTCGGATGTGTTTTAGTTGGGTTTTTGATCAAAAGCGTGCTTCGGAAGATTTTAGAAACTTAGGCTTGAATCCGATGTGTTTTGAGTGATTTGATACTGTTTGAGGTGTTTTGATGATTGGAACAAGTTTGAATGAGGTGTTATGATGTGTTGGTGCTTTTGGTTGAGCTCCCGAGGGCCTCGGGTGAGTTTTAGGTGGTCATTCGGACCATTTTGGAGTTTGGAAAATTGTAGAAAATGTTGGTTCAGCAGTTGTAGAATTTTACTCTTCGCATTAGCGAGTGGGCCCTCGCGTTCGCAAAGAGTCAGAAGAGGTTGATGAGATTTTTGCCCTCGCGTTCGCGGAGGTTTGGCAAGTGAGGCATCGCGTTCACAACAGGAGCCAAGCGATCGCGTAGAGGTCAACTAGGTGGAGTCCAATTTGGCTATTGCGTTCGCAATGGTTAGGATGCGTTCGCGAAGGTTGTTAATGGTTAAGATTCGCTTTCACGATGTGGTACCGTGTTCGTGAAGGAGAATTTTTGGTCAACGTAATTTGTGTGCTATGCGAACACGAGGTGTTGACAGCGTTCGCGAAGAAGGAAAGTCCGGCCTGGGCAGAATGTTTTTAAGTCGTCTTGTCCGCGATTTTAGGTCTATTTTCACCCGTAGCTGCTCGTTTTTGAAGATTTTTGAAGGAGACTAACGAGGTATTCAAGGGTGAACGAATTGAGGTAAGGTTTTTTGGACTTAAAACTCGATTATCATGTGAATTCTACCTAGAAATTCATGAAATATAAGCCTAGAAATCAAGAACCAGGGCTTGAATTTTGAAACCAAACAATTGGGATTTGAAGGGCTAATTGTGGATAGATTTTGATGTTCTTAGTATGGATGAACTCGTGGGGAGATAAGGAATCCATTGATATAAAAATTTCTAAGTTTCGAGAAGTGGGCCTGGGGTGCGGGTTTTGCTAATTTCGAAATTTTTGGTATTTTTCAATTGTTTTCGCTTGGGCTTTGTTTCCTTAGTATATTGTGACGTATTTGTTCTGATTTTGGATAGATTCTGTAAGGCCCCGTAAAATTTTGCGCTTAAAACCTAGTAGCTCATAGTGTCAAGGTCCGAATATTGTGTTAGGAATGTGTAGAATTATTCACGGCTCGCAAGCTCGATGCGGTTCGGACCCTCGGTGGTGATCTAAGCTTTAAATATCAAAAGAATAAATTTTTCCAGAAAATTGTCAATTCTGCGGTCGCAGATCAGCTATGCGGACCGCATTCTTACCGCAGAGTGAAGCAGAAAATTGGTCTTAGATGATGTCAAAAATGCGGCCCATTCTGCGATCGCAGAATCGAAATGCGGACCGCATTCCTACCGTAGAGTGCAACAGAAGATTCGTAAAAAAAATAGAAGTTAAAATGCGGTCAATTCTGCGGCGCATTATGCGACCGCAGAACATGAATGCGGACCGCATTCTTGTCGCAGATCGTGTCAGAACATTTGGATTTTGAGGAGCAATTCTGCGGTCCATTATACGGACCGCATGTTTACTCTGCGATCGCAGATTTCACCCCGGGCTTCTATTTTTCTAATTTTAAAACTCGATCCCCTTTCTAATATAACGCCATAACCCCTCATTTTTACACATTCTCTGAACAAAATAAGAGAGAGGGAGGAGAGATTCTTGAGGGAAAAGTTCATCTTCTTCAAAAATCGTTTCTCGAATTGCTTGGTCCGAAAAATTCTAAAGCTAGTGTCTTCATCTCCATTTGTACAGGTAAAAATCCCTAACCCTTTTTCCCTTGATTTTCAGATTATAATAGAAAGAGGGATTTTTATGCATTAATTCTTGAAAATGGAAGTTAAAACGCTCATGCATGTTCTTTATACTTGAAATTTAGTAAAATGGAAATGGGTAGAGAGCCGGATGAGGGGTAGAACCTGATATTAATATGAGGCCGATGGCCTGAGATACATATATATATGCCACAAGGTGGCTTGTGTGATGTGAGGCCGAAAGACTGTTTATGATGCCACGAGCTGGCTTGATATTGCGGTTGGGCCGTAAGGGCCCCCTCCCGGAGTCTGTACACCCCCAGTGAGTGCGGGTACCCATTGTGATCTGACAGTGAGCCCAAGAGGCTGATATTGTTCTGAGAGTGAGTCCAAGGGGCTGATATTATTCTTAGAGTAAGCCCGAAGGGCTGATACTGTTTCTGAGAGTGAGCCCGAGAGGCCGATATTGTTCTAAGAGTGAGCCCGAGAGGCTGGTACTTTTCTGAGATATTACCCAAGGGGAGAACCTTTATGTATTCATCTTTTATATTTACCTGTTATGCTGTGGTATTTGTGCCCGAGGGGCGTATTTTCTGTGCTTATCGGCACTAACTATTTTGCATTTATTTGCGTAACTGTTGAAAATGTCATTTTCAAAAGAGGTTTAAACTGAGCTAAGATGTTATAAAGATTTCACAGCTTCATTATTTTTTTTCTTAGAGGATTTTACACTGCTTCTATACAGCATGTTGATTTTCTTTACGTGATTTCTTAATGCTCAGTTGTTATTTATCTTTATTACTCACTGAGTTGGAGTACTCACTTTACTCTCTGCACCTTGTGTGCAGATGCAGGTATTTATACACCTGGTAGCGGGTTTTGGCTGATTGGAGGCAGGGTTATCAGAGTTTAGCGAGGTGGCTGTTAGCGTTCGCAGCACCGCTTTTCTACCTTTTCATTCATCAGTCCTATTTTGTATATTTCATACCTTATAGTTGTATTTATACTCTAATTGATGCTCATGACTAGTGACACCCACGGTTTGGGTTGTACTTCCGCATTGTTATGGTATTATTTGCTGTTTAGAAATTATTAAATTATGTTTTAGCCTGTTTATTGTTGTTTAGCTGTTTGACTTCGAATTAGAGATGTGTCGGCTGACCTTGTCTTCACGAGAGGCACCATTACGACCGGGTATGGGTTTAGGGTCGTGACAAATGTCGTTGTAATAGTTATTACATTGAATGCTGGCATTTAGTGCTATTTTTAATTTTGCGTTTAGAAAACTGATGCTAAAATAGAAAAGACTAGCTAATTACCTTCATTTGGGTACGCTTGTTTTCGAACCAAAACTTAATTTGCAAAGGCTCTAACCCTAATCTTTTCCCCAAGTCTTTCCTTTCTTTATCATCTGGATGAGGGCATTTTTTGAAAAACCTCTCAAATGACCAATTGATTAATTGCAATAACAACAACAACGTCAACAATATACCCAGTATAATTTCACAAGTTCAAAAGTTAAGGACACTTGATCCTGAACTTAGACTAACAAACTCAAAAGTCAAGGATAATAGGTCTTGAACTTAGGTTAAGAAGCCCAAAAGTTAAGGACAATAGGTCCTAAACTTAGACTAACAAGCTCAAAAGTTTAGTACAACAGGTCTTGAACTTACAGTTACAAGTTCAAAAATTAAGGACACTTGGTCCTGAACTTAGACTAACAAGCTCAAAAATTAAGGACTACTCTAACCCTAATCTTTTCCCCAAGTCTTTCCTTTCTTTATCATCTGGATGAGGGCATTTTTTGAAAAACCTGTCAAATGACCAATTGATTAATTGCAATAACAACAACAACGTCAACAATATACCCAGTATAATTCCACAAGTTCAAAAGTTAAGGACACTTGATCCTGAACTTAGACTAACAAGCTCAAAGTCAAGGACAATAGGTCTTGAACTTAGGTTAAAAAGCCCAAAAGTTAAGGACAATTGGTCCTAAACTTAGACTAACAAGCTCAAAAGTTTAGTACAACAGGTCTTGAACTTACAGTTACAAGTTCAAAAGTTAAGGACACTTGGTCCTGAACTTAGACTAACAAGCTCAAAAGTTAAGGACAATAGGTCCTGAACTTAGACTTACAAGTTCAAAAGTTGACGTCAAGTAGTCCTTAACTTAGAGTTACAAGACAGAAATTAAGGACAGGTGGTCCTGATCTTCGAGTTCCAAGTTCAAAAGTTAAGGGCATGTAGTCCTGAAGTACTCAACTTAGAGTTGCAAGTTCAAAATTTAAGGACATATAGTCCTGAAGTCCTGAACTTTAAGTTACAAGTTCAAAAGTTAATGACACTTGGTCGTGAACTTTATGAGCAGAAGGGTATTTTCATCTGGGCAGGTAAAGTTTATTAAAGTAGTGCCTAAAGACTAAAGACATTTTAAACAGTGGCTTAAAAGTAAATATATGTATTATTAGTGGCTAATCGTGCACTTCCCTTGATTGATCGTAGGCCTAAACTGTGGGCCATGTTTATGGGTTAAGTCAATTGACCCGGCCCAATTTCCTGAAGACAAGGGCCTGTTATGGTAAATAGGTTTTTCAATTAAATATGCACAGAAATTGACAAATAATTTTGTTTTCCTTATGATGATTTGGTTTACTCTAACCAAAAGTTCAGGCATGCATTTGAAATACTAGGTTTATGTTTGTGGAAACATCTACTGGTCTCAAGGGCGGCTCAACAAGATTGGAGGCCTAAAGTAAAAATTTAATTGGAGGCCTTTGTTGAAACAAAACCTTCGTATATATTTTTATTTGAAATCTATTTTTGCTAACTTTTTGAGATGTAAAGTTATTAATAATTTCTTTTACAAACCATTTAATTACTCTTAGGATATTATTGATCTTAGAAAATAAAACTAGATTCAAAATGTTGATAACTTGATACCGAAATAATTATTTAATTTTTCAATATACTTGTTGTAATGCTTGAAACCTGCAGAGGAAAAAAATTATGAATGTGTAATAAAGCATATACAATAGTATTCTGCAACTCTTGTTTTTTACTAGAAAAAAACAATCTTTTTTTTTTTACGAAACAATATAGCTTATCAAAAACTTGAATTTTTGTAGAAACCAAGAAAGAAAATATAAGAGTGTAGTGCACGTTATCTGATGAGAAATATAAACAAATGGGATTTGGAAAATTAGAGATATTAAAATAGAGACTCTAAAAGTTTATTACACGTTTTCAAGTGAGAAAAATAAAAAAAGAGAAAGATAATATTGGTATTTTACTAATGATGTCAATTGTAAAATGTAAATAACACAATTTTATATTCCGGGTAAGGATTTTAGGGGAAGTAAATCTCTTTCTTCAATTTTTGCTCAAACAATTATATCAATAACAAATTAAAAGTTGTCTTTACTTTTTATAAAAAGATTTTACTTTTCTATTTTTAATACTCAATATTTAAAAAAAATATTAACTTATAAATCTATTATTGATAAAAGTTGGGCTCCACCTCCAAGGATTGTGGTGGAATATATGAATATGATTTAACCTACTTTGATAAGATATTCGAGTTTGAGTCGTATGGATGATATTATGTTAGAATGCGCTCCAACACAACTTTAAATTAGTCGGGGCTTCAATATAAATAGGGCGATGTGCAAGAATAGCCACTAACAGCTGCTGTCTTTATTTTAAAGCCAGTATTTTAAATGTCTTTAGTCTTTAGCCATTGGTTTAATAAACTTTAACTGCCCGAACGAAAATACCCTTCTGCTCATGTCCTTAACTTCAGGACTTCAGGACTACATGTTCTTAACTTTTGAACTTGAAACTCTAAGTTCAGGACTTCAAGACTACATGTCCTTAATTTTTTAACCTGTAACTCTAAGTTCAGGACTTCAGGACTACATGTCCTTAACTTTTGAACTTGGAACTCTATGTTCAGGACTTTAAGGCTACATGTCCTTAACTTTTGAGGTTGGAACTCAAACTTCAAGACTAAGCGTCCTTAACTTTTGAACTTTTAATTCAAAGTTAAGGACCTATTGTCCTTAACTTTTGAACTTGTAATTGTAAGTTAAGTACTGCTTGTCCTTAACTTTTGAACTTGAAAATCAAAGTTAAGGACCTATTGTCCTTAACTTTTGAACTTGTAAATGTAAGTTAAGGACTGCTTATCCTTAACTTTTGAAGGTGTAACTGTAAGTTAATGACTATCTGTCCTTAACTTTTGAACTTGTAACTGTAAGTTCAGGATCTATTGTCCTTAACTTTTGAGCTTGTAACTATAAGTTAAGGACTGTCTGTCCTTAACTTTTGAACTTGTTAGTTTAAGTTTAGGACCAAGTGTCCTTAAATTTTAAACTTGTAAGTCTAAGTTCATGACCAAATGTCTTTAACTTTTGAACTTGGAATTCAAAGATAAGGACTAAGTGTGCTTAACTTTTGGAACTTGTAAGTCAAAGTTAAGGACTACCCGTGAATTCAGTATAAACATTGTTTATACTCAAAAATAAATAATATTTGATGCATTGTTAAAAAGCAAGTTCTACACCAAATGGCAAGTATCGGATGTTATCTACAACAAAATTAAATTTCAAAGAAACGCGATATGCATGTTTTTCCTAATATCTGACTTAGGAAGATGAAGCCGGCCGCTCTTGAAAAAACTTTAGTATGCTTGACATTGGAATAAATACAACTTAGGTCAATGGTTGATTAAATACGCAAAGCATTCGATCAGTGTTGCAGAGAGAGAAGCGAGGGTTTGGGAAGAAAAGAAATGGAAGAAAGGGTAAAAATACCTTTTCATATTAATTTTAATAGAGTAGTAGTTATTTTTGCTCAATATTAAAATTGCTGGATAAAAAATAAATACCACCTTAAATAGTGGCTATACCTATACGTACCCTAAAAATATTATTCTTATCTCCAAATGTACTGGCTATTTTTTTTATCTGTTTATATAATATTGCAAATGACAAAATTAAACTTACATGAAAATAACATGTCTATTTTAAGAGAAAATCAAGGTGGGGATTAGTAGCTCTAAGGAGGACTGAGATTTGCTGGACGTCAAACGGTCAAGAATTTAGACTGCAAATAGCATTGTAATTTCAATTATAGTTTGGCATACTTGGCATGCATGCACCTTACTACCAAACCACTGTTTAGTCACGGCTGCCGTCAGGAAGGATTTACAGTAACTTATATTTTCTAATAGCTCATCGAATTTTTATATTATTAGTGTATTTTAACTTATTGTTGTTACATATAAATAATTGCGTGGGTGGATATACCCTTCAAATTATCGTACGCATGCATGAACCCATGGTGCATCTTTTCGCCAAATTAGTATTTTATGTACATATTTTCTAAATATTATTTGCGAGCCCATATCCTCCAATAATGCTGAATGATACATGACTTGGTTGATTGTTGAGCTATTTACCCGAATACTGATCTATTCCAACTTAATGCTTTCTTTTTTCTCATTTCTTTAGTAATGCATTCAAAGGCGTAGCCAGGCCAGTATTTGAAGCTAATAGGTTCAAGATTCAAGTCTCTGTAATTTACTGAGTTCTAATTTAATAATTTGTACATATTCAATGAAATTTTAAAGGCAAATATACATAGAGTTTGGACACAGCTAGCTACTTGGTTCATCCGAAGCAGAAGCGGATCTTCCTTATTAATGGTGGTGCTAGTGAACCTATGCTAATCCCAAAAAATTTGGTTTATTATATACATAGTTCCCTTGATATCTACAAAAGCACTTGCTGGCCCCCATGTAAAAAATGA
Organism: Nicotiana glauca; assembly: GCA_026770625.1. Taxonomy (NCBI): domain Eukaryota; kingdom Viridiplantae; phylum Streptophyta; class Magnoliopsida; order Solanales; family Solanaceae; genus Nicotiana; species Nicotiana glauca. The sequence goes on from MU742870.1 coordinate 32,639, forward strand.
GTAAATGTGCATTAGTTGAGTCTTTTCTTTGTTTCCTTCGATTAACTAGTCAAGGGTCTTAATTTTATTTTTTGTTATTTTTTCTCCTCTCTTTTATTGCTTGACATGTTGGGATCAATCAAAGGATTATGAGCCCGTTTGGCTTAGCTGATTTAAAGTAGCTGATAAGTATATGTACTGAAAAGCACTTTTAATTACTGAATCTGATTTAAAAAATAAGCAGTTACGTGTTTGGATAAAAATGCTGAAATTAATAATAAGCGGCTAAAAAATTGGGTATACAAAGAGTTTTGTTTAAAAGAAGTATTTTAGGGATAGAATAGTAAATATTTTGGTCAAACCTAAAGTGCTTATAAGCTGAACTTTGATAAGTTGGGGAGACCAACTTATGGCTTTTGGCTTATTTTTGGCTTATAAGCACTAACTTGTAAGCACTTTTAATTTTACCAAACGCGTAAATAAGCCAAAAAATGCTTATAAGCCAGTTTGACCAGCTTATAAGCTTAGCCAAACACCCTCTATATATATATATATATATATATATATATATATATATATATATATATATATATTT
>MU742870.1:37041-51131 GCA_026770625.1 Nicotiana glauca
TATATATATATATATATATATATATATATATATATATATATATATATATATATATATATATATATATATATATATACTACTTTTATTAATTTAAACTACTGTATTAATCTTTGAACTTATTAATCCAAATAACCTTCAAAAATTAGTTAAATTGAGTCCATATGTCACTTATTTTAATCTGCTGTTACTTTTTCCAGAAAAGGACAATTAGTTTGGCAGTGCGTACTTTTAAAAGAAAGGCTAATTTCGTCATGATATATTCGTAACATTAAGCAACATATTATTCATTAATTGTTCAGTTACGCAAAATGCCTGTTACCTCGAAAATACGAGTAACAACTACATTTAATTTGTGATTTTAAAGATATGTGATTTAGTTCAATACCAATTAATACTCAATAAGTATAAAGTAGAAATGAAAGAGACAAGTGAATTAAACTAATGTTACTAGTAGTGACCTCGTGGTAGGCTTAGAATAATAAGAACAATTAAGTAATAAAAGCAAAGTAAGAACAATAGAGCTAAAGGACAATGCTGATGAATAGTAGGCGAAAAGGTAGAGAATATATTCTTTGCTCAATAATTAGATGATCTTACAAATGATTGGGTCCCCATTATATAATAGGGGAACCTTAAATAAGGTATATTTCTATTTACAATAAGGAATATTCTTGACGCAACTGTCTAGTCGCCTAGTACGGAGTCGTACAATCCTATTTTGGGATTTGCGTCATGATCTTGGGGATGTGGGGGGATCCAACTCATTCTGTTACAAATCCACAATGATACTATTTCGGGGTCAAGCATACTCGGCTTCGATGTTCCTCATACTCCTATCTCTGGGCATTGCATTCAGTCTTTGAGCTCGAGTCTGGTCCATTGGGCTCGAACTTGCCCTCGTCCTCGCCCTCAAGCCTATAAATCGGGTAGCCCTGATTTCTACCGTATACAGATAGTCCCCGCATTTCTTAGAGTGTAACAACAAGAAACAAATTGAGCCCTTGATTTTTACCTCGATTTGCCACGACATCATCATCGTGATGCAAGCGAATGAGGACATGAAAGCTTGGAAGCTGGTTTTTCCCGATGAAAATTTCGAGAACCTTTAACGAGTCCGAAGGCGGGGAAAATTCTGAGGTTAAAGACACTTCTGCCAATTAGGACCGTACTGCTTTGGTTTCGTGCTCTTAGTAATTTTTTGCTTTTGAGGTTGATCGACTCTTGCGAGGAACTCTCGATCGTGACCTATAACTTCTTGTAAAAAGATTTATATTTGACCGTAACGACCCGACCTGTCGTTTTTTCAGCTACCGCTCTGTTTTTCCTTTTTTCTGCTTCTTTATGTCTTGTTCAATCGTATTGAGTGATATCAGGTTGGTTGGTTCGGGTTCGGAGTATTTTGGAGAGGTTTGAGACACTTTGTCTCTTTTGAGTAAGCTTAAGATGAAAAAGTCAACCGGATGTTGACTTATGTGAAAAAGGGCTCAATGTGAATTCTGATGGTTCAGATAGCTTTGTTAGATTATTTGGGACTTAAGAGCGTGATTGGAATGTAATTTGTAAGTTCGTGGTATATTTAGGCTTGAATTGGCGAAGTTGGAATTTTGACATTTTTCGGTTGGTAGTGAAAATTTATATATCGCGGTCGGAATGGAATTCCGAAGTTGGAGTAGGTCCGTTGTGTCATTTTAGGTCATTCGGAGTGGTTTAATAGAATTTTTGATCATTTGCGGAATTCAGAAGTTTTGGAATCCTTAGGCTCCAATCCGATTGTGATTTCGGTGTATATTTGAGTGTTCTGAAAATTGATATAAGTTTGAATAGTAGTATATGACTTGTTCGTACTTTTGGTTGACGTCTTGAGGGCATCAGGATGATTTTGAATGGTTAATGGGAAGTTTGGACATTTTTTTGAGCAACTTCAGCTACTGAGTTTTTGTCATAACCGCACATGCGGATTGGGGACCGCAGGTGCGAGCCGCAGAAGTGGAGGTCAACCGTTTGGGCGAGCATCACAGATTCGGAAGGTGTTCGCACCTGCGAGCCCGCAGATGCGGAGTTTGGATCGCAGGTGTTGTAAAAGAAATTAAATGAAAAACTGCATAAGCAGTCCCACATGTGTGGGAATTGGACCTAGATACAATATCGATGGCAAAACATATAAATATATGCCTTTGTGATTTTTTTCTAAGTTTTACCATTTTTAAAGACGGGAAGAGAGCTGTGGCTGTGTTTTTTTTAAAGGAAATCACAGGGTTTTAGTTGGATAAGCTTCTTAAGCCTTATTATTTGTGTTTATGGCCATTTTCCCATTGTTTAATATTAGTATTAGTGGAAAATTATGGAAGAAAGTTGGGAGATTAGGCCTTGGAATTGAAGACTTTGATTTAGGGATTTAAGGGCCGTTTGTGGTCGGATTTTGGTGTATTTGGTATGTATGAACTCGTGAGAGTGTAAGAATTCTAGTTTTGTAAATTTTATCAGATTCTAAGATGTGGGCATGGGGGTCGGGTTTGACCAATTTCAAAATTTGTGATGTAATTTGATTATTTTCGCGTGAGCTTTTTTCCATTAGCATATATTAATGCTATGATTTTGATTTTGGTTAGATTCTGGGAATTTGGAGGCCAAATCGAGAAGATAGGGCATAGCAGGCTAAAGTTTGGCTTACGTAACGATCCGGTCGGTCATTTTGAGCTCTAGCACGCCATTCAACAGTTTGAGGCAATGAGCAGCTTCATTTCAGGTATTATGACTTGTACACGTGGTCAGAATTGAATTTCGGGAAGTTCGGAGTTAGTTTGGAAAGAGAATTCTCATTTTGGAAGCTTTAATGAAAAAAATTAACTAGGATTGAATTTTTTATCAAACAACCTCGGAATAGGGATTCAAGAATTTCAGCAGGTTTGTATGACGATTTAGGACTTGGGCGTATGCCCTGATTGGGTTTTGGATGACCCAGGAGCGTTTTGGCGCCTATTGTGGAAGTTAGCATATTAGAAAAAATTTCATAAGTTTGGGTTGAAGTGCATTTCAGGGTTATCGATGTTCGATTGGGATACCGAGTCTGGGAGTAGCTTCGTATGGTGATTCTGGTGTTGGGAGCGCAATTGGAAGTGAATTCGGAGGTCCGTGTGTCATTTTGGAGTTATTTGGCTAAAGATAGAAATTTGAAGGTTTTTAAGAAGTTTGATCGAAAGTGGAATTTTTGATATCGGGTTCGGATTCCGATTTCGAAAGTTGGTATAGGTCCGTAATATCAAATATGACTTGTGTGCAAAATTTGAGGTCAATTAGACGTGATTTGATGGGTTTCAACATTGAATGTAGAAGTTTGAGATTCTAAAGTTCATTAAGCTTGGATTGGAGTGCGATTCATGATTTTAGCATTGTTTGATATGATTTGAGGGCTCGAGCAAGTCTGTAATGTATTTTAAGACTGGTTGACATGATTACTTGGGGTCCCGGGGGGCCTCGGGTGGATTCCGGGTGGTTAATGGATTGAATTGGAACTTGGAGGAAGAGCTGAAGTTGCTGGTTGCTGGTGTAACCACACATACGAGATTTGTGCCGCAGGTGTGGAAGAAGCGGCCCTTGTGTCGCAGAAGCGGAAAATGGCTGGGCTTGGCTGGGGTCGGAGGTGCGACAAATTTTCCACAGAAGCGAGGCCGCAGAAATGACCCTGGCTCCGTAGAAGCGGACTTGAGCGAGTTGGTTAAAACCGCACCTGCGTTAGAATTTCCGCATGTGTGGAGTCTCATGTGCGGCTGGTGCACCGCAGGTGCGAAAATGCTGGAGATAGTGTGTTCTTTTAAAAATCAGGAGATGGTCATTTTTGTCCCATTTTCAGTTGGTTTGGGCGATTTGGAGAGCTTCAAGTGGGGGTTTTTTAGCATCATCAACAAAGGTAAGTTAACCCCACCTATCTTAAGTTAAATACATCGACTATGTAAGGATTTTAGCATGTAAATTTGCAAAAATTTGGGGGTTTGAGGAAAACCTAGAAAATACGGATTCTTGGATTTTTACCACGATTTTGGGTATGAAATTAAGAGAAAATCAAATATTTGAGTTCGTGAGTTCATGGGTAAACTTTATCTTCGAGAAATTTTGGAATCCGGGCACGTGGGTCTGAAATGCATTTTTGTCAAATTTTCGATCGGGGTTAGGAATTGTTATAAATTAGGGTTATATGAGTAGTTTATCGTATATTAATGGATTTGCATAATTATTGGCTAGTTTTGGAGCATTTAGCATTGATTCGAGTCTTCGAAAGGGCGTGGAATTCCGGTTATGGATCTTCAGAGCGAGGTGAGTCTACTTTCTAACCTTGTAAGAGAAATTGTCCCCTTAGGTGAAATAATTGGTTATGTGCTCTTATTTGCGGGGGCTACGTACGCACGAGGTGATGAGAGTCCGTACGTAGCTTCTAATATGTGTAAGTCTGAGTAGTCTAGGACCCAAAAGCATGATTAATTGTAATACTTCCAACCTTGTTGACAAACTAAAAAAAATGCTTAAATCATATCGAACGTGTGAAAGAATTTCTAGCAGGCTAGATATCATTTCTTGACTTTTAAAAGTGAAACTTGCCTTTTCCTGAATATCTGCTCCTTGATGAATTATTGATTTGACTGTATGAATGTGTTTATCTATTGTGGAACATGCCTAATGCCTCGATAGATTAAATAGATGCATTTATGGTTCACGCCATTCGACCCTCTAGTAGTGCACATTTTAAGTATTGTTGAATCGGGTCGTACGTCCTCGGCATGATTCGCGCATGCTTGTATCGCTTGCCTTGGAACTTATTGAAGTTGATATTGTTTTTTCTCGGTTTGAGAATATATGTAAAGATGATGAAAATAAAAAATATTTGGGAATTCCCTAGAAAAGAAAGAATTATTTACTCGCTTCACTCTATTGAATTATAATCATGTTTATAAAAATCCTCGATTAATATATTATTGTGTACCATTACTGGACCACTAGTAAGTGTCAAAGTCGACTTCTCATCTCTACTTCTTCGAGATTAAACAGGATACTTGCTGAGTACACGTTGTTTTCGTACTCATGCTACACTTGCTATGTATTTTTGCTGCACAGGCACATGCATCTCTAGAGGCCTAGTGGGCATAGCAGCATGGTTGATATGGAGACTTGGATGAGTTGCACTTCTCGAGATGACCCACAGCCAGCAGAGTCTCTTTTAGATTATTGTATTTACTTTCTGTCCAATTTGTATTCCAGACAGTTGTTGTATTATATTTCTTCCTAGAGATAGCTCATGCAGTTGTGACACCGGGTTCTGTGATGATTATGGGGTATTTTGTATCATATATATATATATATATATATATATATATATATATATATATATATATATAATTTGAACTGAGTATCTTTTATTAGTAAACATTGAAGAAAAATCAGAGTTTTCACAATCGTTTAAATGAGAATTTAATTAAGTATTTATGGTTGGATTTCCTGACAGCGGTGTCCATCGCCATCAAGACCCTCAGTGGATTTTGGATCGTGACAACATGGTATCATAGCACTAGGTTCCCTTAGGTCTTACGAGTCATGAGCAAGTCTAGTAGAGTTTCACAGGTCGGTACGGAGACGTCTGTACTTATCTTCGGGAGGCTACAGAGTTGTTAGGAGCACTTCCCTTCTTGATTTCCTCATCGTGCGACTTGATTCCTTGAGTCTTATGCCCTTGTTTCCTTCCTACTCAATCTTACGTGACGCGAATCGCTTGTTATAAATCCATATTTGAAGAATTGTAATGGTACTATAGATGTGGTGCGGGATGTTTCTCCCGGTATAATTGGGTGAGCTATTCTCATCGCCTTGTGGAAGGATTTTTTCTATCGTTTTGGCTCGATAATTGTGCTTTTAAGATCTTGGAGGCTATGCACAGGTTGCTATAATTCTCGCGATTGGTTATCTCAAAGTATTGACTTGATGGTAGGTGACTTGCCTATGTGTTGGGGTGGTGAATGTGTTGAAAGGAAATCTACTCAGTGCACGATTCATCGAAATGATATTTCACTTCCGGCGGAGGAAAAGCAATTGGCCTATGAATGTCCAGATTTGGGGTGATGAAGTAACGAGACTTGGTAATTTCAAGCATGGTGGAATTTTTATCTACAATATAGTGTCTTCGTCTTCGATTGTATGTGTTAAGTTCACCGGTATCATGGTCTTCTGCAATTCGCCCTTGGGGTAGGATATTATGAGATAATATTGGAGAAACGATTGTTGGATATCAGGGGTTGCGACGATTCAAGATTGAATTGGTGTTTCTAATGTCAATGGCTCTAGAAAGATGATCTCTGGAAAGGTTTAAAGTTAGTAGCGATTTGTGGGTTCATGTGCTACGAAGATAGATTTTATTAAGGCAACAACTGAGCAGCAAAGGATGAGGAAGGACATGTGGGGAGTGTCAGGTGGTGATTAAAATTTCTAGAAGGCCAGGTATAAGAAGCAAGGGTTGAGTAGTCGATTAAAGGGGTGAGTTCCGCCAAAGTGGGAAAGTGGCGGAGTTGTATTTGAGCTTTGTGGTAGGATGACTAAGCACCTTAAGGAGAGTTTGGAATGATTGGGTAATTTTAGTGATTGGTGATTGGGGTCTACGGATTTAATCTGAAGTATGGTCTATTATACGGCAGGAGGTTTGACATAACGAAAAGGAGTTGCTTGAAATGAAGAAGGATATAATATAACTTTGAATTGGAAAGATGTTGCCGCACAATTAATTAATGTTCACGAGGGATGAAAGGACTTGTGCAGCTAGAGAGTGAGCTCGGACTCAGGTGGGTTATTCCCTGTGAGCAGGTTAGTAGTCGCGTGGTTGGTGAAGCTTCTGCGAAGGATCCTAATGGTTATACCGTAAAGAGATCGGTCGTGCGAATGTGGTTAATGATTCAGAGTATTAAAAAGGGGGTTTTACAACAAGATTTCCTAGAATTTTTGCAGTCAATTGTGCATGGTTATATCAATAAGAGATAAGGAATCCTGGTGAATTTCAAAGTTACGTAATAGTGGCTTCAAGCTAAGTGGAAGAGTCCCACCACCTACAACTGGGTTGTATGGTTATCTTCTTGTGAGGTTTCTAGTTACTAGCATATTGATTGGATATTTCAGCAACGGGAAAAGAACATAAGTGGTAATTTGCACAATGGAATTGATAAATGTGTGCTATAGTTGACCTTATTGACTCATGTTCATTCTTTGGAAAGATTTAGGATTTATGCTTTGTATAGAGGTGATTTACAAGGGAAGGGATTCAATCGAGTGCTTCATTGAGGTGGGTGTTCTTTTGCCAGTGGAGCGTTGGAGTTGATTATAATCGGGACCTAGTTAGATCGGGTGGCTCTCAACAACGGTCCTAGTGGATTCAAAGGGGTAAAGCATGGTGCTTATTGATTTCGATGCCTATCGGTACAATTAAGAATAAAGCTTTGTAGTAGCTTATGAGGAGGTGCCCAAAATGTTCTATGATGTTTTGACTTGCAGTGTAGCAATTGGGAGGTCTGAAATGGTTTGTGAGATTTGAGACAACATGGTCTCGTGGTTCAAGGTCACTCGGGATGAGTGCGGGTAGAGTGTGCTATGTGTTGAATGAAGTTATTATTTCTAAGGAAATCAAGGATAAATTGGAAGAAGATAGATTGGTTAGCCATAGTGAATTGGCATATTGGTGGTAGTGATCAGTTCCTTCAACATGATCAAGTTATGCAAGTGAGTTGTGTCAGTACGTGTGAGGCTTGTTGGCCGCCGTAATCGATGTTATTCAGAAGTATCTTCCTGTTATGGCCTATTACGTGTAGGTGGATCCCATAAGGTCTATGGTGGCTTAGACTACTACTTAGGAATTTGCATATTTTGCGATTATGAGAATTCACTCGTGTATTGCTATGGTTCTCTTGGAATGAGTTAAGTAAAAATTTTTATATGATGAAGTGTTAATCTATTAGTGGTTTCAGAGTTATTATGAAAATCTTGTCCTATTGTATATTGGCATGTTGGGTGCAGTGAGTGGTATGGATTTGAAGTGAGCATCAAGGTTGCAGTTTGGTGTTGGCAAGGATGTCACTAGCTCGGATGAGCAGGAAATGAGATTCGATGTTTAAAGTAAGCTGGTATTTTCTTCCGTGTCACCTGAGATCGGTGTTTTGTGAAAAGGCTTTTCATTCTGGTTAAGAATCCTTGTGATCGCTTTTCAGCGTTAGTACGGCCGGTGGTTTGGATGTACAGACCTGATATCCATTATGAAAGGTTGTGGGAGTGTGCCCCACAGAAATGTCGTATAGGTGTGGCATGTAGTCGCTTGATTGATTGAAGATTTAAACCAAGTATGGATATTATGGTGATGTCGTTAAATTGAGAATTGATACTTGGAGGGCACTCACTTTATTGGGTTGTGGACTATGGCGGATTACTCCGGTTATGATGGTTGTCCTTATGTGTTATGAGAAAAAGGGGAGTATTTATGGACCTTTGAAAGGTTATTGGCCTAGTTCAGTACGATCAGAATCAGCTTGAGGTCTGTGGATGGATTTAAATGTGAATATAGGCTCTGTATCAGGCCAGATGTGTTCATTTCAGTAATGCACTCCTTATGGATGGGTAGTCAGGGTGTTATTTTGTGTAATGATACAATGTGCCATGTGAGTTGTGAGACAGCTTGGTAAGTTGCTTATGTGTTGAGGTTCTGTGTAGAGATGATGTCATATGAGAAAAATGGCTCTTGAGATTCAGATCGTATATCGCACCTCAGTTGTGCTTGATTTTTTTGCTTATAACGCTATATGTTCCCTTAGGGATGGTATTATGCACTTAGCATGCTTATGACCGATATTTGGTATTTTGTTGTAATGAGCAATCTAGCTCGATGTGCATCTCCTTAGGTGAGTGTTATGTCATATGGATCGGGTTGCACGCCGCAACAGTGTGATGTTGAGTATAGTTTTCTATATGCTATTTTTGTATGCTTTGCTTCCTATTTTTCTAAGGAAAGTTCGTATTAGTGCGTGAGTTGAGTAGTTCTTTCTAGAGTTTGTTTTCCTTTTGTCACGTCCGAGTTCATAGCCTATTGGCACATTGTGGCATCATATGAGACTTTTGATCATGTCTGGGGTGGCTTATTTCCTGAGCAATTAGTACTGGGGGAGACGAGATCATTGGATTTAGGATAAGTGCAATCTGATTATATGAAGTATATTAAGGAACTAAGACCATTATTTTGTTTGGGGTGAGGTGATGGTTCTTGTCAGGAGTATAGATCCAATGAATGATTTGGCAGTTGGTTATGAATTCCTACACATCTTTTCCATCATGGCGGTATTATAAGAATTAGAGCAAGACCTATATAGGTCATGAGGTGCAATAAGAGCAGCAAATTCGTGGAATTTCGAAACGTTTGATTGGAGACTGTTATTGTGGTCCTGTAAGTAAAGTGGTGCAAGTTGTGTATTCAGCTAAGGTTCGCAGTCATGTTTTTATGCTCTGTGTAGTTATTGATACAGTGAGCGTATGATGGAACAGGCCTGACAGAGAATTCCAGATGTTGAAATTGGTCTCTAAGGCTTACTTGCTTAAGTGGAAAAAGATACCTTCAAATTGATCAAATTAGGGTGCCCAACTGAGTTGTGGTAGCACAGGTAAGTGCTGGAGGTGTTAAACAATGATTTTGGACAACCCAACACAATTTTTAGCACATTCGAGGACGAAGGTATGTTTAAGTGGGAGAGAATGTAATGATCCAACCGGTCATTTTGAGCTCTAGCACGCCGTTCAAGAGTTTGAGGCCATGAGCAACTTTATTTCAGGTACTATGACTTGTAGGCGTGGTCGGAATTAAATTTTGAGAAGTTCGAAGTTGGTTTTGTAAGAGAATTCTCATTTTAGAAGCTTTAAGTTCAAACAATTAATTAGGATTGGATTTTTGAGCAAACGACCTCGGAATCGAGATTCGAGGGTTTCAGCAGGTTCGTATGATCATTTCGGACTTGGGCGTATGCCCGGATCGGGTTTTGGATGACCTAGAAACGTTTTGGCGCCTATTGTGGAAGTTAGCATTTTGGAAGAAATATCATAATTTTGGGTTGAAGTGCATTTCAGTGTTATTGATGTCCTATTGGGATTCCAAATCTAGGAGTAGCTCCGTATGGTGATTTTGGTGTTAGGAGCGCGATCGGAAGTGAATTCGGAGGTCCGTGGGTAATTTTGGATTAATTTGGCTAAAGATAGAAATTTGAAGGTTTTTGAGAAGTTTGATTGGAAGTGGAATTTTTGATATCGGGGTTGGATTCTGATTCTGAAAATTGGAGTTGGTTCATAATGTCCAATATGACTTGTGTGCAAAATCTGAGGTCAATTGGACGTGATTTATTAGGTTTCGGCATTGAATGTAGAAGTTTGAGATTCTAGAGTTCATTAAGCTTTGATTGGAGTGCGATTCATGGTTTTAGCATTGTTTGATATGATTTAAGGCCTCGAGCAAGTCCGTAATGTATTTTGGGACTAGTTGGCATAATTGGTTGGCGTCTCGGGGGGTCTCGGGTGGATTCCGGATGGTTAATGGATCGAATTGGAACTTGGAGGAAGAGCTGAAGTTGCTGGTTGTTGGTGTAACTGGACCTGTGAGATTTGGGTCGCGGGTGCGGAGTTGCAAAGGCAGCCCATGTGTCGTAGAAGCGGAAAATGGCTAGGCTTCACTAGAGTCGCAGGTGCGACGAATCTTCCGCAGAAGCGAGACCGTAAAAGCGGCCCTCGATCCGCAGAAGCGGACTTGAGTGACTTGGCTGAGACCGCACCTGCGATAGAATTTCTGCAGGTGTGGAGCTGAAGATGCGGCTGGTGCACCACAGGTGCGAAAATGCTGGAGGCAGTGTGTTCTTTTAAAATTCCGGAGATGGTCATTTTTCTCCCATTTTCAGTTGGTGTGGGCGATATAGAGAGCTTCAAGTGGGGGTTTTTCATCATCATAAACAAAGGTAAGCTAACTCCACCTATCTTGAGTTAAATACATCGACTATGTATGGATTTTAGCATGTAAATTGGTAGAAATTTGAGTGTTTGAGGAAAACCTAGAAAATCCGTATTCTTGGATTTTGACCACGATTTTGGGTATGAAATTAAGAGAAAATCATATATTTGAGTTCGTGAGTTCATACGTAAACTTTATCTTCAAGAAATTTCGAAATCCGGACACGTGGGACCGAGGGCATTTTATTTAACTTTTTTATCGGGGTTAGGAATTGTTATAAGTTGGATTGATATGAGTAATTTATCGTATATTAATGGATTTGCATAATTATTGGCTAGTTTTGGATCATTTAGCATCAATTCGAGTCTTCAGAAGGGCGTGGAATGCCGGTTATGGATCTTCAGAGCGAGGTGAGTCTCCTTTCTAACCTTATAAGCGGGAAATATCCCCTTATGTAAAATAATTGGTTATGTGCTCCTATTTTTGGGGTCTACATACGCACGAGGTGACGAGAGTTCGTGCATAGCTACTAATATGTGTAAGTCCGGGTAGTTTAGGACCCAAAAGCATGCTTACTTGTAATACCTGCAACCTTGTTGACAAGCTCAAAAAATGCTTAAATCATATCAAACGTGTGAAAGAATTTCTAGCATGCTAGATATCATTTCTTAACTTTTAAATGAGGAACTTACCTTTTCTTGAATATCTGCTCCTTGATGAAATATTGATTTGACTTTTTGAATGTGTTTATCTATTGTGGTACGGGTCGAACACCTCAGTGGATTAAATAGATGCATCTATGGTTCGCGCTATTTGACCCTCTGGCAGTGCACAATTCAAATATTGTTTGACCGGGTCGTACGTCCTCAGCATGATTTGCACATGCTTGTATCGCTTGCCTTGGAACTTATTGAAGTTAATATTTTTTTCTTCTCGGTTTGTGAATTTATGTAAAGATGATGAAAATAAAAAGGATTTGGGAATTCCCTATAAAAGAAAGGATTGTTTACTCGCTTCACTCTATTGAATTATAATCATGTTCATAAAAATTCTCGATTATTATATTATTGTGTACCATTACTAGACCACTAGTAAGTGTCAAAGTTGAGCTCTCGTCTTTGCTTCTTCAAGATTAGATGAGATACTTGCTGAGTACACGTTATTTTCGTACTCATGATACACTTGCTGTGCATTTTTGTTGCACATGCACATGCATCTCTAGAGGCCTAGTAGGCATAGCAATATGGTTGATTCGAAGATTAGGGTGAGCTGCACTTCTCGAGACGACCGACAGCCAACAGAGTCTCTTTCAGATTGTTGTATTTACTTTCTATCCAATTTGTATTCCGGACAGTTGTTGGATTATATTACTTCCTAGAGATAGCTTATACACTTATGACACCAGGTTTTGGGATGATTATGGGATATTTTATATTGACTTCTTGACATATATATTTAATTTAAATTGAGTATCTTTTATTAGTAAAAATTGAAGAAAAACCAGAGTTTTCATAATTATTTAAGTGAGAATTTAATTAAGTATTAATGGTTGGCTTGCTAGACAGCAGTGTTCGGCGCCATCACGACCCTTAGTGGATTTTGGGTCATGACATCTTGGCTTGAGGTAATTAACACTTCCAAACTTGGTTTTGAGGGTTCTTAACCCCGAACTATGTGTTCTATGATTACTACTGAGGTGTTTCAAATGCCAAGTGACGGGCGTGTGTGCGTGCACCGTGAGAAATGTGGCCTGGATCATTCCATAGTACCATTAGTGACTCTTTCTTGCTGATATCTTTATTGTACTTATGTGATTAAGTTAATGAGCTACAAATCATGCTAGTTATCATGTTAATGCTTCACGCCAATACTGTTGAGACCCAAGAGGTTGTTTTTTGCTGTCATATCTTTAGTTTTATTGATATTCTGTACTCAGTCCTATTCATGTATATTATATCATGCCTCATTCTCGATTATTTCTATTTTATATATCATATCATTGCTCCAGATAGTATCATGACATTTTGAGCCAGTGTGTGAGAGACTAGAGAGTAATGATTGAGTGAGGCCGGGAGTCTGATATAGAGTGACAGTATGGCATCGGGTTGCACGCTGCAACGAGATATTAAACACGTCTTCATTGGCTTGTTATAGCGCTTGGGCTCAGAAAATCCCCTCCGGAGTCTTTACACCCCCAATGAGCGCAGATGATGATATTGAGGGATGGATCTTCCTTGTACATGGATCTTGTCCGAAGTATTGATATCTGGAGATGAATCTTCTCCATATTGATGGAATGACCTTCATCGGTACTGGATGACTACGATCAGTGATGTATATACTCTAGGATGGATCTTCCCTGGGCCGGATGGCCATATACAATACCGAGTGGTTGAGTACTTGTGAGTGGAGGTATACGGGACATTGATCATGGTATCTGCTCATTGAGATTTATATTCCGTACTGGTCATATTGTGAATACTTACTGTCACACCTCTTTTTTACGGCGCTTACACCCCGGCGAAGGGATATAAACAAAAGAGTTTTTCCAATTAAAGGACGATCGGAGCGGGATTAGTTATTTAAATTTTTCAGAGTCGCCACTTGAGAATATAATGGTGTCTCAAGTCACCGAGTTAATCCCGAACCGAGGAAAGTTTGACTCTGTTACAGTCTGCGAACTAGAAATCCTAGGTAAGGAATTCTATTAATCCGGGAGAAGGTGTTAGGCATTCCCGAATTCCGTGGTTCTAGCACGGTCGCTTTAACTGTTGTATTTTTATTTTATCTGGTTTTATTACATGCTAATTTTTTGTGCCTTTGTTTATAAACTTTAATTTTTATTTATTTGAAAAGACTTGCGACATCGTGAAATTATGTTTTCGACCCCGTTGCCATCAAGGCACCCGTTTTTGTTAACGCACTTCAACTTTGTCGAGATTTGAATTTGGGTTGTAATCAATGCACACCCGTATTTAAGGAAATAATTTTAATTAAAATCATGCCTAAAGGTTCTATAGTGGTGATATTAGGGAAGGGCTATTGAGATTTGCTAAAATAGCCATTCCAAGTTCTAACTAATTTTTGATAGATA
>MU742873.1:2746-31032 GCA_026770625.1 Nicotiana glauca
CACTGTACATTTTCAATTCACAAACAATCACAACAACAACAATGAACAATTCACAAAGATCACAACAACACTTCTTAAGGAATAGCAACAATAATTTACAAGTGTTTCCATAACCATCCATACTATTTCCGTCACATTCCACGATTCACAAGTGTTTCACATTACAACAAAACTTGACCACGATAAGCCATAGATGTTAATATCTCAATTATTTTAGTTGCATCGCTTACAATTTCCTTACGTCATTTGTTCTTCATCTAATACCACATATCATAATCACAACCATGCAAATCATACAAATTTCACAATTTACCCACGTGAATGTCACATACCAAACATTTGAACACCAACAAGGCGATTTTACAAAGTCAAGGTTAGCCATACATACTTGGAGTCGAATTTCCTTTTTAATCTCCTATTATCAGTCACCAAGCAATCTAGCCACGTCAATCTAGTTTACAAATTAACACATATTCCGTAGAATTTGAAATTCACCATTACTATCCGAACACATTTAGGTTATCAACCCTTCTTTACACAATTCTTTACTCCTTCCCAACTACTTTTACTATATTTTAGGTTTTAATAAACATGCATGAGTGTTTCATCCCTATCATCAAGAACTAATGCATGAGACTTTCCCTCTCTCAATAAATCTGAATGTCAATGAAAAATGGGGTAGGGATTTTACCTGCAGAAATGGAGATGAAGACACTTGCTTTAAAATTTCTCGGACCAGATAAATTTGAGGAACAAATTTTTGAAGAAAAGGAACCTTCTCTCAAGAACCCCTCCTCCCTCTCTCTTGTTTTGTTTAGAAAATATGTAAAAATGAGGGGTTAGGGTGTTATATTATAAAGGGGGTCGGGTTTTAAATTTTAGAAAAATGAAAGTCCTAGTAAGATCTGCGGTGGCACTATGCGACTGCATAATTGAGCGGTCCGCATATTGGACTGCAGAACTGACCCCAAATCACTGGACATCTCTGCTTGGGTATGCGGTGGAAATGCGGTCCCTATACTGATTATGCGGTCGCATAATGGACCACATTTTCAACCTCAATTTAGACCAACTCTCTGATTCATTATGCGGCAGGAATGCGGTCCGCATATCGATTATGCGGTCGCATAATGGACCGTATTTTCAACACTAACTTAGACCAACTCTCTGATTCACTATGCGGCAGGAATGCGGTCCGCATAGCTGATCTGCGACCGCATTCTGGGCAGCATAAATGACAATTTTCTGGAAAATTGACTCTTTTGATTTTTTAAAGTCTTAGATCACTACCAAGGGTTCGAACAGCGGCGAGCTTCTACACATTCCTAACATATATTCGCAGTCGACACCACTGAGTTTTGAGACCAAACATTATTTATGGGACCTTACAAAATCATTTTGGGCCTGTATAAATACTGTGCCAGGTTTGGCTTGTGGATAAGCCCCAGTCCAATAGCAAATTCGGATCTATGAACTTTAAAGTTATGGTTGGATTTGGGTAATTATCCAATCAAGAATTCTGATTATAGGTCCTAATGTCATATACATATTTATCTTATCAGAACATGCTCGATCACAAGGTTTCAATAACTAATTCATTTCATCCAAAACACGTCACAAAATGCGATTCATGGGCTAACTAATTGCTGCATATAAATTACCGCGCCTATTGGGCTTTAGATTTACTGTAAGCATTCGTACTATGTTTCCGGAACTTAAACACACCTGTTCATTAAAATTCTGTACTCCAAATTGATTATTCAAACTGAAAATTAATGTCTAATATTGACGCGAGGGCCAGAACTTGCACATAGAGCTTTACATGAGTTATTGATCCATTGTTTGGATCACAACTCCTCGAATGGGCTCGTGTATTTAATACACTGCCTACAAAATCAGAAATGAATTAATCCTAATTCTAATTTTTCTACAGTAATCTATATGAGAAATATTTAAAATCTCAAAAAAATCCAATTTAGTCCAGTCATACAATTCAGGGATTATTTAAATACAAATCAAAATCAAACTTGAACAAATGCATGTTAATTACTATCTACTCAGTTGTTACTACATGGCAGTCTAAATAAACACACTTGGGGGCAAATGAAGGAGCATTTTTATCCCACTTTGTCAATCCAAGCTACTGCATATCAAAACTCGAGTATGTACCTGGAAATGGGGGCAAAACAAAGGTCAATGGATTGTCAGCAAGATCGCAGCAATTCAGCAGCAAAATCACAGGCTCGGAGTGATGTTATAATGCTAGAAATGCTTGTCAAATGGCACAGGATTCTTTGCAGTTATGAAACCAAGCAAAATAGCTTAAATGCACCCAAATCAACTTGAGATTGAACCCAGGAATGTTTAGATGATTTCAGTAGCTAGGTACTGATGTAAGTGATGTGAATGAGCTACTAAAATATCAAAATTAGCCTAAAATTTATAATAGAACAGTATTTCTGGGGATTTTTGTAAGTTTTCTATTTTTTTTTTGTTTTTGTGAAAAATTTATGTCTAAAAATGAAGGTTATTGCTACTGGAATTCAGATCTGAATTGTCTTTTAATTCGAAATTCAAAATGTGATATTTTAGCTTGTGAGAGGAGGATTTTGGGAGGGAATTATAAGCTGGAATGAATTTGGAATTTCAGGCTTCTGAACTTGTTAAAGAAGGCAATAGGTGTGACTTTTATAAGTAAGAAATGGGGCAGAAGGTTCTGGAAGCTTTCACACATTTTTTCCCTCTTTTAATTTCAGATTTCACCTATTAAACCTTCAATTTCTAACTTGTTTCTCAAGTTACTGCCCTAAGTTTGCTGAAATCTACACTAAAGTCCTATTCAAGAAGGCCCTAGGGTGTTCTTTTAACTATACCATACCTATACTACCCTTAACTTAGTTTTAAATTTACTACTCTTCATAAAACAACCCTTTTCTATGCCCAAACTACCCTTGAAAACCCCCTGAAATTACTAAACCACACCCTTTTACTTGAGTTAAAAACTAACTATAGTTAATCCTAGTGACTAAATCAGCTATAAACATATCATCCTATCACGACCCCAATCCCGGTCGTGATGGCGCCCAACACAACTGCTAGGCAAGCCCGACCATTTACACTCTCAACCCGAGCATGAAGCTCAAAACCAGTCATTTGAATATCATTATCAACAATAAAGCTAATAATTTTAATTTATAAATAGATATAAGCCGAATATCAAGATAATGCTGAATACACTCCCAAAGACCTAGGGGTCATGAGTCTAGAGCCTCTAATAATACACTGTAATAAGACTCCAATAATACATAGTTTCAAAAGCTGTGGAAAGATAATAAAAAGGGATAGGGGAGGAGTCGGGTCCTGTGGACGTCAGGCAACTACCTCGACAACTCCGAATAAACTCTGAAATCAGCAAAAGCTCAGCTACACTCCCGGCGTACCTGAATCTGCACACATTATGCAGGGAGTAAAGTGAGTACTTCCAACTCAGTGGTAATAGACATGTATAATGACTGACAGAAAGAAATCCCGAAATATAACAATGTAAAGATATAATCAATACTCTTACACATTTAACGGCGTAAAAACAACAATTAATTACAGATAACACAGGCAGGCATAGATATATGAATGCAATGCAATGCATATGACCGCTGCGGCGTACAGCCCAATCCATTTGGGTACCCGCGCTCACTGTGGGGGTTCAGACTGTGGAGGGGCTCTTATAGCCCAAGTGCAATATCATCGTAACATTAACTACGACGTACATCCCGATCAACAATCAGTACAATTATACGCATGCAAACCACACGGGCACAGTCAAACTTACCGTTTTCAGTTCCAAATTATCAGAAATTATAAATTAAGTGGTTAAAACCTTAGAAATTACTAGCCATTTTGAGACAGTATTTAACTCAGGACTGATATCATGAAAACATTCTAAACATCATGGAAACAATAATAATAATCCCTATGGGATCCAAATAATCGGCATACAGCCCAAATATAACCATAACCATCCAAGTAGGGGGTTTGTCAACAAATTTCTAGCCAATAACACAGTATGAATATCATTCGGTAGGACTAAGACATAGTCCCCAATCACAATCGACTCCACACTCACCGTAGAGTACGTGTCTCACCTCAATATAGCGTCACAGTGTGATATACCGGGGCTTCGAACCCTCAAGTCATCATCTACATCTATTACTCACCTCAAGCCGGCCACAAAACTAGTCCGCTATGCCTTTTCCACTCGAATCCGCCTCCTCGCGCGTTGAATATGGTCAAAAACACAACGAATACATTACAATAGGCTAATGGAACATAACCCAATTGAAAGAACTCGAGAAACATCCAAAAACACGAAGTTGGCAAAACCCGAGCCCCGGGCCCACTTCTTGAAAAATTACGAAATTCACATCACCGGAATCCTCGTCTTGCCACGAGTCTGTACATATAAAATACACAAGAATCGGAGTCCAGTTGACCCCTCAAATCATCAATTCAAACCTTCTTAGGTTTCAAGCCCTAACCTCCATTTTTACCCTTTAATTCCTTGAAATTCAGAGATTAATTCATATTTTTGCACCATAATAACAAAATCCGAGTCCAAATATTCATACATGATGAAATCCCTTTGAATCCTCTTCAAAATCGCCCAAAAACCCGCTTGTTCGAAGTCCAAACTGTTTTTCTTCTTTTTCAAGTTCGTGAATACTGTTCACTATAACACAGGTCCGATTTCAGCTTCTGCGGTCCCCTGACTGCACCTGCGGTCCCGCTTATGCGGCTAGTTGACTGCTTATGCGGTCTGACTTAAATCCATCTGGACCGCTTCTGCGATCTAAAATCCGCTTATGCGGCCCCGCTTACGCGCTTATCAGTCCGCTTTTGCGAAAAATCCTTGGGCCACTCCTGATCGCTTCTGCGATCTTCCCACCGCATTCGGAAATACCAGCAGATAGAAAAATCTGACCTGCAACACATACTTCAAACTCTCGTTTAATCATCCAAAATCACCCAGAGGCCCCCGGGACCTCAACCAAAAACACCAACACATCCAACAAACTTATTCAAACTTGTTCCAATCCTCAAAACACGTCAAACAACGCTAAAACCATTAAAACACATCGGATTCAAGCCTAGTTTTCATCAAAACTTCTGAAATGCGCATTCAATCAAAAACCCGACCAAACAACGTACGAATGACCTGAAAATTTGCAGACATATCCAAAATCACCTAATGAAGCTACTGCAACTCTTGGAATTCCATTCCGACCCTCGGATCAAAATCTCACCTATCAACCAAAATTCGGCAAAATTCAAACTTCGCCAATTCGAGCCTAAATCTACACCGGACCTCCAAATTCAATTCCAATCACACTCCTAAGTCACAAGTCATCCCCCGAAGCTAACCGAACCACCGAAATTCACATCCGAGCCCTCTAACCACATAGTCTACTTTCGGTTGACTTTTCTAAAACAAGCTTTCTTCTAAGAGGCTAAGTGCATCATTTTCAACTAAAACCAACTCAAATATCGATATTGAAACATAAGGAAACACAATATGGAGGAAACGGTGCGGTAACTCACGTGATGACGAGCCGGGTTGTCACAGCCTCCCCAACTAAAACAAACGTTCGTCCTCGAGCGGGTCAAGAAACATACCTGGAGTCTCAAACAAGTGAGGATATCTGCTCTGCATCTCCCGCTCAGTCTCCCATGTAGCCTCCTTCACGGGCCGACATCTCCACTTCACCTTCACCGAAGATATATCCTTTGACCTCAATCTCCAAACCTGTCGACCCAAAATAGCTACAGGCTCCAGATCATAAGTTAAATCATCATCCAAATGAACAGTAGTGAAGTCCAACACATGAGATGGGTCCCCAACATACTTCCGGAGCATAGATACATGAAATACCTGATGAACTCCCAATAGGCTGGGTGGCAAAGCAAGCATATCGGCCCCCTCCCCAATCCTCTTAAGTATGTCAAAAGGGACAATGAACCTCGGACTCAACTTTCCTTTCTTTCCAAATCTCATGACGCCCTTCATAGGCGAAACCTTCAGCAACACCTTCTCGCCCACCTAATAAGATACATCTCGGACACTCCGGTCCGCATAACTCTTCTGACGTGACTGAGCTATGGGAAGTCTCTCCTGAATCACCATTACCTTATCTAAAGCATCCTGAACCAACTCTGTCCCCAACAACCTAGCCTCGCCGGGCTCAAACAAACCAAACGGAGATCTACACCATCTACCATATAAAGCCTCATATGGCGCCATCTGAATGTTGGATTGGTAGCTGTTGTTGTAAGCAAACTCTGCAAGAGGCAAGTAATCAGCCCAAGAACCTCTAAAGTCAATAACACAGGCACGCAACATGTCATCCAATATCTGAATGGTACGCTCGGACTGCCCGTCCGTCTGAGGATGAAACGCTGTGCTCAACTCTACCTGTGAACCCAACTCTCGCTGAAAAGTCCTCCAGAACTGAGAGGTAAACTGAGTACCCCTATCTGATATAACAGAAACTAGGACCCCATGCAACCGTACAATCTCCCGGATGAAAATCTCTGCTAGCCGCTCCGAAGAATAGGTTGTACATACAGGAAGGAAGTGCGCAGACTTGGTCAGTCGATCCACAATCACCCAAACTGAATCAAACTTCCTCGCTATCCGAGGGAGACCACTCACGAAGTCCATAGTAAGCCGCTCCCATTTCCATTCGGGAATATCCATGCGCTGAAGCACGCTACCGGGCCTCTGATGCTCATACTTGACATGCTGACAGTTGAGGCACCGAGCTACATGACTCATAATATCCTTCTTCATTCTTCTCCACCAGTAATGCTGCCGCAAATCCTGATACATCTTCGCGGCACCTGGATGAATAGAATACCGCGAGCTATGGGCCTCCTCCAATATCAACTCCCGAAGCCCGTCCACATTGGGCACGCAAATCTAGCCCTGCATTCTCAACACACCATCACTATCAATAGTCACTTCCCTAGAATTATCATGCTGAACTCTGTCCTTAAGGACAAGCAAATATGGATCATCATACTGACGCTCTCTAATGCGATCATACAAGGAAGACCGAGATACCACACAAGCCAACACCCGGCTAGACTCCGAAATATCTAACCTCACCATCTGATTGGCTAAAGCCTGAACATCAACTGCAAAGGGTCTATCCCCAACTGGAATGTACGCCTAACTACCCATACTCACTGCCTTTCGGCTCATCGCATCGGCCACTACATTGGCCCTCCCCGGATGATATAATATGGTAATGTCATAATCCTTGAGCAACTCAAGCCACCTCCGCTATCTCAAATTTAGATCCTTCTGTTTGAACAAGTGCTGAAGACTGCGATGATCAGTATATACCTCACAGGATACGCCATACAAGTAGTGCCTCCAAATCTTCAAAGCATTAACTGTGGCAGCCAACTGCAAATCATGAATGGGGTAGTTCTTCTCATGAGGCTTCAACTGACGAGAAGCATAAGCAATAACTCTACCCTCCTACATCAACACACATCCAATCCTAACTCTCGAAGCATCACAATACACGGTGTAAGAACCTGAAGCTGATGGCAGGACTAACATTGGAGCTGTGGTCAAAGCCGTCTTGAGCTTCTGAAAGCTCTCCTCGCACTCATCCGACTATACGAATGGTGCACCCTTCTGCGTCAACTTGGTCAAGGACGGAGCAATAGATGAAAATCCCTAGACAAACCTGTGATATTACCCTGCCAAATCGAGGAAACTCCGGATCTTCGTAGCTGAGGATGGTCTAGGCCAACTCTGCACCGCCTCTATTTTCTTTGGGTCAACCTGAATACATCTCTAGACACCACGTGTCCCAAAAAAGCCACAGACCAAAGCCAGAACTCATACATGGAGAACTTTGCATAAAGCTTCTCCTCCCTCAATCTCTGCAATAGTACTCTCAAATGCTGAGCATGCTCCTCCTGGCTACGCGAGTACACCAGGATGTCATCAGTAAACACAATCACAAATGAATCCAGATACAGCCGAAAGACAATGTTCATCAAATGCATGAACGCAGCTGGGGCATTAGTCAGCCCAAAAGACATAACTAAAAACTCATAATACCCATATCTCCTCATGAAAGCTATCTTCATAATATCAGAATACCTAATCTTCAGTTGGTGATAACATGAACGAAAATCAATCTTCGAGAATACCCTCGCTCCCTGGAGCTGATCAAAGAAATCATTAATGCGCGGTAGAGGATACTTGTTCTTCACTGTTACCTTGTTCAACTTCCTTTAATCAATACACATCCTCATTGAGCCATCTTTCTTCTTGACAAACAAGACTGGTGCACCCCATGGTAACACACTCGGGCGAATGAACCCCTTATTTAGGAGTTCTTGAAGCGGCTCCTTCAATTCCTTTAACTTAGCTTGCACCATACGATAGGGAGGAATAGAGATGGGCTGAGTGCCCGGCACCAGATCAATACCAAAATCAATGTCCCTGTCCGGTGGCATGCCCGACAGGTTTGGTGGAAACACATTTGGAAAATCTCTCACAACGGGCACATAATCAATACTAGGAGTCTCAGCTCCAACATCTCTCACAAATGCTAAATATGATAAACATCCTTTCCCAACCATCCGCTGTGCCTTTAAGAAGGAAATCACCCTGCTAGGAACATAATGGGTCGAACCTCGCCACTCAATCCTTAGAATACCCGGAATGGCCAACGTAACTGTCTTGGCATAACAGTATAGAATAGCATGGTATAGAGATAGCCAATCCATACCTAGAATCACATCAATGTCTACCACACCCAACAACAATAAATCATCTCGGGTCTCCAGACCCACAACAATAACAAGACAAGATCGATATACGTGATCCACAATAATAGTATCGCCCACTGGGGTAGATACATGCACAGGCAAGGCAAGACAACCACGGGTCGTACCCAGGTGATGGGCAAAATATGAGGAAACATAGGAGTATGTAGACCCGGGATCAAATAAAATAGAAGCATCTCTGTTGCAAACTGAGATAATACCTGTGATAACAGCATCTGATACAACAGCGTCCCTCCTGTTTGGGATAGCATAGAACCGAGCCTGACCACCACTAGATCGATCTCAACCCCTAGGGCGACCCCTAGCTGACTGACCCTCACCCCTACTGACTGGGATGGTCCTGAAGTTGATGGAGTAGAAGAGGAGGGACGATCCCTCTGCTGAGACCGACCACTACGAAGCCGAGGACACTGTCTCCTCATGTGACCTAACACATCGCACTCGTAGCAACGACCCTGAGCTAGAGAAGGGGACTGAATGAAACCCCTCGTTACAGGTGAACCCTATGCTGAAGAGGCATGAATAGAACTTTAAGCTGGCAGGGCACTAAGTGAGAACTGGCCCTGCTGAAATCCCTGGCGGCCACAGCCTGAAGAAGCCCCGCTGTACCCTAGGGGACCTGTCTGAGGAGGCCTGAAAGAACGACCTCTACCCTACTAGAACAGGCCCCTAAACGGAGCACCACTGTAGCTACCTGAACCTCGAGGCCTCTAGGCCTCCCTCTCCTCATGCTCCCGACGACAATCTGTCTCAATCTGGTGAGCCATATCAACTACCTCCTCAAATGAAGCGGCTAACACTCTCTAACTAGTCATCAAAATGCGAATCAGATGGTTGAGGCCATCCACAAACCTCCTGATCCTCTCTCGAACTATCGGGATCATCCAAGTAACATGTCTAGCCAACTATGTGAACCTCAACTCATACTGGGTCACTGTCATGTCACCCTGGATCAACTACTCAAACTGTCGGTGCAGATCCTCTCTGCGAGACTGCGGTACATACTTCTTCTAAAAGAGAGTGGAGAACTGCTGCCAAGTAAGAGGTGCTGCTCCCGCGGGCCTACCACTCTCAAACTCCTCCCACCGTGTAAATGCAGGCCATGAGAACTGAAAAGTAGTAAAAGCCACTCCACTCGACTCTAAGATCCCCGTAGTGTAAAGCATCTGCTGACACTTGTCCAGAAATCCCTGGGCATCCTCGCCCTCAGTACCGCTGAATGTTGGAGGCTGAAGTCTACCAAACCACTCTAGTCGACACTGCTCGTCGTCTGGTATCACTGGAACTGCATACTCTGGAGCTGGTGTGACTGGCACAACAATATGAGCTGGGGCTGCCTCTGGTGTCTGTAATCCCTGCACAACCTGCTCGGGTGTGCGAGCTGTGGGGGTCTAAGGACCACGCCCGGTCTGAGAAGTAGTTGCGGTAGTAGAGGCTGAAACTGCCTAAGCCAGACCAGTACAGGCAGATATGATCTGAGCTAAAGCCTCCAGAAGGCAAGGAATCACGATCGGCACTGCCGGTGCCTGAACGAGTGCTGCTGGAGCATCTACAGCTGGAGGCTGGTCCTGAATGGGGGCAACTGGTAGGTCAACTGGTGCTTCCCCTGCTGCTCTGCCTCGACCACGACCACGGCCGTGTCGACAGCCTCTAGCAGGTGGCAATGGTGGTCGTCCGCCACATCCGATAGCACGTGTTCTCGCCAGCTGCGAGAGAATAGAATATAGAAGTTTAGTTCTCGGAACAACAAAGCTGCACGACAAAAGTTCAAGAATATAAAGCGTTTCCTAAAGGTTCTGCAGCCTCTCGAGGATAAATACAGACATCTCCATACCGATACGTGAGACTCTACTAACCGGCTCATGACTCATGAGGCCTAGTAACCTAGGATCTGATACCAACTTGTCACGACCCCAATATCGGTCGTGATGACGCCCAATACAACTTATAGGCAAGCCCGACCATTTACACTCTCAACCCCACCATGAAGCTCAAAACATTTATTTGAATATCATTATCAACAATAAAGCTAATAATTTTAATTTGTAGATAGATATAAGCCAAATATCAAGATAATGCTGAATACACTCCCAAAGACCTGGGGGTCATGAGTCTAGAGCCTCTAACAATACAGTGTAATAAGACTCCAATAATACATAGTTTCAAAAGCTGCGGAAAGATAATAAAAAGGGATAGGGGAGGAGCCGGGTCCTGCGGATGTTAGGCAGCTACCTCGACAACTCCGAATAAACTCTGAAATCAGCAAAAGCTCAGCTAAACTCCCGAGGTACCTGAATCTGCACATATGGTGCAGGGAGTAAAGTTAGTATTTCTAACTCAGTGGTAATAGACATGTATAATGACAAACAGTAAGAAATCCCGAAATATAACTATGTAAGGCTATAATCAATGCTCCTACACATTTAACGGCGTAATAAAAACAATTAATGATAGATAACACAAGCAGGTATAGATATATGAATGCAATGCAATGTACATGACCGCTACGGCGTACAGCCCGATCCATTTGGGTACCCGTGCTCACTGTGGGGGTTCAGACTCCGGAGGGGCTCCTACAGCCCAAGCACAATATCATTGTAACATTTACTATGGCGTACAGCTCGATCCACAATCAGTCCAATTATGTGCATGCAAACAACACGGGCACAATCAAACTTACCTTTTTCAGTTCCAATTATCAGAAATTATAAATTAAGTGGTTAAAACCTTAGAATTTACCAGCCATTTCGAGACAGTGTTTAACTCAGGACTGATATCATGAAAACATGCTAAACGTCATGGTAACAGTGATAATAATCCCTACGGTATCTAAATAATCGGCATACAGCCCAAATATAACCATAACCATCCAAGTAGGAGGTTTGTCAACAAATTTCTAGCCAATAACACCGTACGAACATCATTCGATAGGACTAAGCCATAGTCCCCAATCACAATCGACCCCGCACTCACCGTAGAGTACGTGTCTCACCTCAGTATAGCGTCACAGTATGATATACCGGGGTTTCAAACCCTCAGGTCATCATCTACATCTATTGCTCACCTCAAGCCAGCCACAAAACTTGTTCGCTATGCCTTTTACTCTCGAATCCGCCTCATCGCGCGTCGAATCTAGTTAAAACCACAACGAATACATTACAATAGGCTAATGGAACACAACCCAATTGAAATAACTCGAAAAACACCCAAAAACACGAAGTTGGCAAAACCCGAGCCCCGGGCCCACTTCTCAAAAAATTACGAAATTCACATCACCGGAATCCTCGTCTCGCCACGAGTCCGTACATATAAAACACACAAGAATCAGAGTCCATTTGACCCCTCAAATAATCGATTCAAACCTTCATAGGTTTCAAGCCCTGACCTCCATTTTTACCCTTTAATTCCTTGAAATTCAGAGATTAATTCATGTTTTTGCACCATAATAACAAAATCCAAGTCCAAATATTCATAACTGATGAAATCCCTTCGAATCCTCTTCAAAATCGCCCAAAACCCCGCTTATTGGAAGTCCAAAATGCTTTTTTTCTTTTCCAAGTTCGTGAACACTGTTCATTATAACACAAGTCCGATTTCTGCTTCTACGGTCCCCTGACCGCACCTACGGTCCTGCTTATGCGGCTAATTGACCGCTTATGCGATCTAACTTAAATCCATCTAGACCGCTTCTGCGATCTAAAATCCGCTTACGCGGCCCCGCTTACGCGGCCCCGCTTACGCGCTTACCAGTCCGCTTTTGCGGAAAATCCTTGGGCCACTCTTAATCTCTTCTGTGATCTTCCCACCGCATCTGCGGAACCGCTTATGCGGTAAATACCATCAAACAGAAAAATTTGACCTGCAACACATGCTTCAAACTCCCATTTAATCATCCGAAATCACCTAGAGGTCCCCTGGACCTCAACCAAAAACACCAACACATCCAATAACCTTATTCAAACTTGTTCCAATCCTCAAAACACGTCAAACAACGCTAAAACCATTAAAACACATCAGATTCAAGCCTAGTTTTCATCAAAACTTCCGAAATGCGCATTCAATCAAAAACCTGACCAAACAACGTCCGAATGACCTGACTATTTGCAGACACATCCAAAATCACCTAACGAAGCTACTACAACTCTTGGAATTCCATTCCGACCCTCGGATCAAAATCTCACCTATCAACTAGAATTCGCCAAAATTCAAACTTCGCCAATTCAAGCCTAAATCTACATCGGACCTCCAAATTCGATTCCGATCACACTCCTAAGTCACAAATCATCCCCCGAAGCTAACCAAACCACCAGAATTCACATCCGAGCCCTCTAACCACATAGTCAACTTTCGATTGACTTTTCTAAAACAAGCTTTCTTCTAAGAGGTTAAGTGCCTCATTTCCAACTAAAACCAACTCAAATATCGATATTGAAAATAAGGCAACATAATATGGGGGAAACGAGGCAGTAACTCACGTGACTACGGGCCGGGTCATCACACATCCTAACTTAAAATTGAACTTCATCAGTACTAATTACCACTAACATTGACTTAACAACTAATAAACCATTAAAACTAAAACAAAATTATGAACTGAAATCAAAGTCAATTCCAAGGAAACAAAAACAGGCAGAAATCAATAAGAACAAACTAAAATCCTAGTTAACAAATTAGAAGAAACTAAAACCTATACTACTGAACTAAAAGTCCCTATCAAATATATTCGGACTAAATTAGTTACCAGAACAGGATCAGTTCCTAAATCAATTTACAAGAGCATAATAAAGAAGGAAATTGATGTTTCATGCATTAAACACTAATCTGCCTAAGTAACAGGAAACCTAATTAAACTAACAATCGATTGCTTCAGCTAACATTTGAGCATTCAAACTAACAAAACAAAAATCAAATCAGAATTTGAACAAAAGAAATGAAAATTAACCTAAGATTTTATAACAATCATAGAGAAGAGTTGCTGTTAAACTAGACTGGATTTAAAACTATGCTCGATTGAACATACAAAACAATGAATCAAACTAATAGAAAACTAAAGAAAAGACAAAGAAGAAAACTTACTGATTTTTTGAACTCTACAAGAAATGCTATTCAAAATTGGTTTCCAGTTAATATTATTTGTCTATTCTGTCAAGAATAGGCCTATAATATTAACTACAACTCAACCGCTTTTGACAAACTCCAAGACAAGCTTGAAAGCCATAAACCCTAGATTTGAATTTTGGTGAGTTTGGCGGGATTTGAGGAGTCTTGGCTATGGATTCGAGATGAGGGAGGTTAGGGGATTATCAGGTATCAATTTGGGACTGTTTTGACCAAATAGGGTTTTGGGGTCGGATTTTCAAATTAATACTCGAGAGGCTAGGCGTTGATTTGAAGGAAACTATTGGTAGATTTGGAATGAGGGGAACGAGGAGAACCGGTGATGTAATTTTGGGGTGGTTTGGATGAGTTTATGTCTTGACCGAAATTCTGATCAATTATTCGAGCAAATCGGTTATGATTTGAGGGATAGCGTCCTGGGGGTTGGAAAAAGGAGGAAAAGGAGAAAGCGTGGTGAAATTTTGGGAGGATTTGGAGCTTCGCCACTGCCGACGGCAATTTTCGGCCGGCGGCGGACGGCAGAGGTGTAGTGGGGCAACGGTGGGGTTAGGGTGGCCAGCGGAGATAGGGGTAGGGTTACAGGGGTGTACGAGGATGATAAGAAATGGCTAGGGTTTGTGGTATTTTTGGACACTTTTATTTAATATGCATGATTGAATCCAAACTGTTGGATTTGATGGGATAAAGGGCTTAGATCGAAAGGCGCCAAACGGCGTCATTTGGTTAAGGGAAAAGGCAAGCCGTGTTTGGGGTGGGGTGGATCATGTTTCATTTGGGCTATAAGCATAATTGGCCCAATTGTATACAAGACTTCTTTTATTTCCATTTTTCTTTCGTTTTATTTATTTCAATTTGTATATATATACACATTATATTTTATTTATTTTCCTAATTTTGTAAAAATGCAAAAATCAAAACAAAGACCTAGTATATTTTCAAGGTTAAGCTAATTATTTCCTAAAATTATTTTGAGAATTATTTCGTGACAAATTCAACAATTAACAACTACAAATGCAAAAGTGGACTATTTTTGTTATTTTCTTCCTATTTTGTTCTAAGATAACTTAACCACTAATTAATCCTATAATATGAAATTAGATCCAAAATGCAAATATATTTTTGTATTTTTGTTTAAAATGCACAAATAAAATGCAAACAATTAAAAAAAGAAAACACAAAATTCACAAAATTTTAAAATAATGAAAGAAAAATCATTTAGTTTGGAATTTTGGGAGTAATTCACATATAGGGCAAAAATCACGTGCTAACAGCTGCCCCTCTTTGCTCGGAAACACGAAGAGTTTTCGGGCAAAGATAAGTGAGCGGAAACGAGTGATTTTTGCCCGTTTGAATATCCCATGCGAAGCATTTTGAAAGAGTTGACCGCACCCTGCTTCAGAGGTTGCCTACATATCCTTGGCTAAAAAGGAATCAGGTCAGTGTAGTTCGGGAAGGTTTGGTAGCTGGGACTACCAAGAGCTGTGCATTTCACTATTTTTGCTGCTGCTGCTGCTGCTGCTGCTTGTTGACCTCCTTATTACACCAAAAGGAAAATCAAAGATAAGATAGCTATGCCTAACAACTATGAGTTACAAGATTTCTATCTATAATTTCCTTGAAACTTGATCTTGAGTCTTGGGTGATTTTGTTGTGGACTCCGATCTGAATCTTGGTGCTCGTAAGTTGTAGGTGTTTACTTCTTCATGCAGCATTGGGTCCAGACATGATCAGCGGAGCTTTTGACTTCAATTTTGAGCAACCCGCACATTTGCTTAGTTCATATTTAAGTTCATTTATTTTTGTTCTTTTCTTCTTTTCTTGATTCTGGATTGAGATTTATCCCATTGGTCATCTCGCACCTTGTGTCTTGAGTTCGACCTACTTAAGATACCAAAACAAACAAACCAACAAAATTTTCTGCCCCAGTTTTCACAAGGAAAATTTCGTGAGTTAGTTGTGACACATATCTAAGCGATCAAATCAGGATTGCGTATCGAGATCCTCGGTTTTTGGCTGGTATTTGGAAAGAAAAGGGTCCACGGTTTTTTTTTGGCCGGGAAATCCTGTGTTTTTTGCAGGGATTTGGAAAGAAAAAAGCTCCACGATTTTCTGGCCGGGAGATCCTCGGTATTTTGGCCGGGATTTGGAATGAATAAGCTCCATGGTTTTTTGGCCGGGAGATCCTCGATTTTTGGCCGGGATTTGGAAAGAAAAAGCTTCACGTTTTTTTGGCTGGGAAATTCTCAGTTCTTTGCCTGGATTTGGAAAGAAAAAATCTCCACGGATTTTTGACCGGGAGATCCTCGATTTTGTTGCCGGGATTTGGAAAGAAAAAGCTCCACAGTTTTTGGCCGGGAGATCCTCTATTTTTGGCCGGGATTTGGAAAGAAAAAGCCCCATGGTTTTTTAGCCGGGAGATCCTTTTTTTTTGCCTGGATTTGGAAAGAAAAAGCTCCACGGTTTTTGGCCGGGAGATCCTCGATTTTTGGCGGGATTTGGAAAGAAAAAGCTCCACGATTTTTCGGCCGCGAGATCCTCGGATTTTTTGCCGGGATTTGGAAAGAAAAATGTCCGTGGTTTTTTGGCCAGGATTTTTAAAGAAAAAGCTCCACGATTTTTTGGCCGGGATTTGGAAACTAAAGGCTTAATTTATTTTCTTCTTCTTATTTTTCTCCTTCTTTTCTTTTTATTTTTCTTTTTCTTTTTATTTTTCATTTTTAGTTAGCAAAACGTGTGAAAGCATTTCGGGAAACTTCCATTTCTATCTCTTTCCTGCGGCAAAGCTGTTTCAGCACTTGCGCATTTATTTCTTTTTGGGTAGCACCTGCTTCTAGCGTGGTTCCTCTGAATAAGACCTGTTTTCAACAAAGAACAATTTGTTAGTTTGAAACGGTGGTTGGTTTTGTGGCCTTGATCATCCTAATTGCTTGATCCCGACACCCTTTTCGTTGAGAACTTTGCTGCTTGTTGGCCTTGGGGGTGAATATCTTTTCATACTGACCGGGTTCAGGTCTCAGGATTTCATTATGACTTCGCCCATGTGGGCTCTGGCCTTTTCACTTTATTCTACCTTTGGGGCCTTTGCCTTTGACTTTCTTTCTTTTCAAATGTCTTTACTTTGAACGCAACAATCACCATGGTCAATCGGGATTGGACTGATGCACTCGTTGAGGCTGGGAATTTTCTCCGGTTTTTGCCAGGCGGAGCCCTGTGAAACCGATCCTGCCACCTTTCTTGTAGTAATTCCTTAATCTGGGATTCAAGGAAGAAATATACCAAAGAAAGCGAATGAGTTTAAAGAGAAGCGTCCCTTTCGGGGAAAAAAGAAGGACTTATCTGGGGTGTGCATGCTGGCTTCAAATGAACATGACATGCTTCTTGGACTGGACGCCCGACCCACACAAACTTTCCAGCTTCTTGTGAACCCATTGATCCGTACTTCAAAACCAGGGAACTTTGCCAGGACTCTTGTAGTGATAAGACGTTTTCTTTTTGGCCGACAGCGCCCTTTGCGGGTTTTTGCCAATCGATCTCTCTCATTTCTCTTCTCACCGTCACCCCGATAGTGCTATTTGCGAGTTTTAACTAATCAGACTCTCTCATTTTCATTTTCTCTACTGACCATCGCCTTATGGTGGCCGATGGTTTTCACCGATAAGACTCTCTCATATTATTTCTCTCACTTTGAATTGTATCAAATTCCGACAATGACGTTTTCCACTTCCCTGCCTTTGCCAATTGATCTTAAGGACTTGGACGAGGTCTTTGGGGTAAGAAGGATTTGGGAGGAACTGCAACTTTCGAACCGTTTTGGTGGATTTATAGCCGAACCATTATATCATCTGCCCCAGTTTCAACTTTTGGGGAAATTGGAATTTTTGTTTTGGTATGACTGAACCTCAGGGAGAGGTTGCCTGCGTATCCTTTCGGAATCAAGTCAAACGTAGTTCAGGCATATAATTTTTGTTTTTGTCTTTTTTATTTTTGTTTTGTTTTTGTTTTTGCTTTTTTTTCTTTTTCCTTTCTTTTCCTTTTTGTACTTTCGGGTTCCAAAGAGGGTAACCAAAGAAACGGAACCGGCTCAAAGGTTTTACGAAGGATTGATAGTGTTTGGGGTAGGGAAGGAAACCCTTCGTCATCTCAATTACACAAAATCCATCAAACCAGGGGGTCTTGACATAATACCTTTTGACTGCATCCGCATTGACTGTTGTTTCATGATCATTTCCCTCGACGTCTCCCAAATATAATGCTCCTTTCGGCAATATCTTTTGGATTATGTATGGACCTTTCCAATTAGGAGCAAACTTTCCTTTTGCCTCCTAGTGATGAGGGAGAATGCGTTTGAGCACGAGCTATCCAACTTCAAAATTCTTGGGATGCACTTTATTGTTATAGGCGCGGGCCATTCTTTGTTGGTGCAACTGCCCGTGGCAAACTGCGTCCATTCGTTTTATGTCAATTAAGGACAACTGCTCCAGCTGGGTTTTAACCCACTCACTGTCCTCAATTTCTGCTTCAACGATTATGCGAAGCAAAGGGATTTCTACTTCTGCAGGTATGACTGCTTCAGTTCCGTAAACCAATAAGTATGTGGTGGCTCTGATTGATGTACGCACTGTGGTGCGATACCCGAGTAATGAAAAAGGCAATTTTTCAGGCCATTGCCTGGAGTTTTGAATCATCTTTCTCAAAATCTTCTTGATGTTTTTATTCACTGCTTCAACGACACCATTGGCTTTTGGCCGATAAGGGGTAGATTTTTTGTGCATTATCTTGAATTGTTCACACACCTCTCCCATCAGACGACTATTCAAGTTTGCAGCATTGTCAATCATGATAGTTGCAGGAATACGAAAGAGACAAATGAGATTGGAATGCACAAAATCTACCACAGCTTTCTTGGTAACTGACTTGAGAGTGATGGCCTCAACCCATTTTGTGAAGTAATCGATTGCGACCAATATGAATCTATGCTCGTTTGAAGCCTTCAGCTCGATTGGCCCAATGACTTCCATACCCCAGGCAACAAACGACCAAGGTGCTGATATCAGATGAAGCTCCGTTGGAGGTGCATGAATTGAATCACCGTGCACCTGGAATTGATGACATTTTCGAACAAAGATAAAGCAATCATTTTCCATGGTTATCCAATAATACCCCGCTCGCAGGATTTTCTTTTCCAAAATATATCTGTTCATAGGAGGTCCGCACACCCCTGCATGCACCTCATGCATAATTCTTCCGGCTTCTTCGGCATCAACGCATATTAGCAAGTTGAGGTGCGGGGTCCTTTTATACAAAACATCGCCGCTTAAGAAAAAAACCACTCGCATGTCGTCTAATGGTTCTCTTCTGGTCTCCAGTGGCGTGCTCGGGGTACTCTTGTGTTTTCTGAAATCTTTTGATATCATGATACGAGGGCAGAATGCTGGGTTCCACCTCGATCGTGTTACAATAAACGTGCCTTTCTTTGATTTGAATTTCCAGGGGATCAATATGGGCATTTCCTGGGTAAGGCAACACTGAGGCTAAAGTGGCGAGTGCATCTGCTAGTTCATTACGACATCGAGGGATGTACCTGAACTCTATCAACTTAAAGCGTTTAGTGAGGTCTTCTATGTGTTGCCGATACAGAATGAGCTTAACGTCTCGAGTCTCCCACTCCCCTTGTGCTTCCCGACAATCAAAACAGAGTCCCCCATGATCAATAAGTCTTCAACTTCCTGGTCGATCGCCATATTCATGCCCAGATGCAGGCTTCATATTCAGATGTGTTGTTTGTGCAGAAGAATCGGAGCCTAGCTGCAACTGGATTGTGCTAACCATTGGGTGATATTAGGATTGCCCCAATGCCTACACCTCTTGCATTTACCTCTCCGTCAAAGAACATGTTCCGAGCACGAATGTCTTCAGAGATAGCTTCTACTGAATTAACTTCTTTATCTGGTAAGTATCTACTCAATGGTTGATATTCCTCGTCAACTAGGTTTTCTGCTAAATGATATGTCAATGCCTGGGTTTTCATTGTCGTACGAGTGACATAGACTATGCCAAATTCAGTGAGCAGGATTTGCCATTTTGCCAGTCTCGCAGTGGGCATCGGTCACTGGAATATGTACTTCAACGGATCCAACCTGGTAATGAGGTAGGTACCATGGGCTTAAAGATAGTGTCTCAACTTCTGAGCGACCCATGTCAGAGCATAGCATGTTCTCTCCAATAAAGTATACTTGGGCTCATAGCTGGTGAACTTCTTACTCGGATAGTAGATTGCCTGCTCTTTCATGCAGGTTATATCATGTTGCCCCAGAACGCAACCAAAAGAATTTTCCAATACTGTTAGATACAAGAAGAGAGGTCGCCCTGGCTCGGGTGGGACCAACAGCGAAGGATTTGATAGATATTCTTTAATCTTGTCGAAGGCCTCTTGACATTCGGATGTCCATTTGATTGACGTGTCTTTCTTCAAAAGTTTTAATATGGGTTCACACGTGGTAATTAGTTGAGCAATGAACCGACTAATATAGTTTAACCTGCCCAGTAAACTCATCACATCTTTCTTAGTTTTCGGAGGGGATAGATCTCGAATAGCTTTTATCTTTGTTGGATCTAACTCGATCCCCCTTCTACTGACTATGAAACCCAGGAGCTTGCCTAATGGAACTCCAAAGGCACATTTGGCCGGATTCAGCTTCAAATCATACTTGCACAGCCGTTCAAAGAACTTTCTCAATTCTCGGACGTGGTCACTCTGAGTTCGGGACTTGATGATTACATCATCCACATACACCTCTATCTCTTGGTGCATCATGTCATGGAGAATGGCAGTCATGGCTCTCATATAGGTTGCCCCGGCATTCTTCAGCCCAAATGGCATGACCCGATAGCAGTAGGTGCCCAGGGTGTAGTGAAAGCTGTCTTCTCGGCATCTTCTTCATCCATCAACACCTAGTGATATCCTGCGTAACAATCCACGAAGGGATGTATTTCATGTTTGGCATAGTTATCAACGAGGATGTGGATATTGGGCAGCGGAAAATTATCTTTGGGACTCGCCCTATTCAAATCTCTGTAGTCCACACACACCCGGGTCTTCCCATCTTTCTTTGGCACATGAACCACATTGGCAAAGCATGTAGTATATTGGACTACCCGGATTACCCCTGCTTTCAGCTGTTTTGTGATTTCTTCTTTGATCTTATCACTGATATCGGTTTTAAACTTTCTTTGCTTTTGTTGCACTGGAGGACAATCGGGGTAAATTGCCAGTTTGTGCACCACTAGATCCACACTCAGTCCTGGCATATCATCATACGACCAAGAAAACACATCTTTAAACTCAAACAAGAGTTGTATTATTACATCTCGAGTTTTCTCATCTGTGTGAATGCTTATTTTGGTTTCCCTTATTTCTTCGGCAGTTCCCAAATTAACCGGTTCAGTGTCATTCAGATTTGGCTTAGTTTTCTTCTCAAATTGTTCCAATTCTCGATTTATTTCCCTAAAACCCTCATCTTCATCATATTCCAGTTCTTGTTTCATTACTTCACAGTTTGATAGCGTGTTTGAGTCGGGGCATGAAGTTTGCAAGCATGTCATGTTATTTAAAGCTGCATTATTATAACTTAAAAGAAAAGATAAAAGGGAGAAATAACGAAAATCATAAAGACTAAAGAAAAAATGGACGATGAAATATTGATTTCATTTCTTGGAATTTTTTGAAAGATAACAAGGTTTACATTCATGAATTCAAAAGACAAGAAACTAAAAGAAACATCCGAGTTACACCCTGAAATAACCCGAGATGTAGCAAAGGTGACAAGGCTAGTCTACCGTGATTCCCGCCTGATCTGGAAAGGTATAGCCTTCCAATTTTGCAGTTTGGTGTCTGGTCCCATGTAGAACACCTCAGCGGTGCTAGTTCCCTTTCCTTGGCTGGACCATGTTGGTTTCATAAAGCATTTGCCTTATAGCTCCACAAATATCTTATATTTCATCAGCTGTGAACACCTCGTCATCCTCTTCTACGCCATACTTAGGCTTGACAAAGGTCTCATACAGATGTGGCATAGGTTGCAACAGAATCCATCCTTCTTTCTTTCTTTTGTCGGCCCATTTCTCATCATATGGGGTAGGGTGGAAGCCTATCCCGAAATACCTTTTTGCTGCGTGTAGTGTTACCGATTTAGCTATTGCTTGCAAAGCTCTTCCCAACCCGTTTCCTGGTTTGAAACCATGTCTAATCATTTCCTTGGCTACCATGACTGAAGCATTGGATAAGAAAGGCTGAGGGCATGGATGTCCTTCCTCATACTGATCAGCTAACACGATTTCAAAGGCTTGATGGACAATATGCTCATTTCCCTCCCTCGCCTCCAGGCATGGGATAGATGGGTCACGATATATGGACTGCTCACCTTCCCCGTGGACCACGATCTCTTGATTTTCATGCTCAAATTTCACCATCTGGTGGAGGGTTGAGGGCACAACTCTTGTAGTATGGATCCAAGGCCTTCCCAAAAGAAAGTTGTAAGATGTGTCCATGTCTAACACTTGGAAGGTCACCTCAAAATCCACCGGGCCTATGGTCAGTATCAAATCAATTTCGCTGATGGTATCTCTCTTACACCATCGAAGGTTTTCACGCAAACATTATTTGGACAAATCCTTCCTGTCCCTATTTCCAATCGTTGCAAAGTGGAGAGTGGGCAGATGTCAACCCCCAAGCCTCCGTCCACCATGACCCGCTTAACGTAGTAACCTTAACATTTGACCGTCAGGTGCAAGGATTTATTGTGCGCAGCTCCTTCTGGAAGCAAATCACTTTTACTGAAGGAGAGTTGGTTGACAGCGAAGAATCTTTCTGCCATCCTTTCAAGTTGTTCAACCAAAGTCTCGGCTGGCACATATGCTTCGTTCAGATTTTTCATAAGGATCTTCTGATGTTCCGCAGATTTGGTCACGAATGACAGCAGTGACACTTGCTCGGGACACTTCCTCAATTGGTCTACTGTTTCATAGTCTGGCATTTTCATTTTCTAAAAGAATGTCTCTGCTTCTTCAACGCTCACCGACTTCTTAGATGGAAATGCTTTCGTGTGGCATTATTTATTTGTTGTATATTTGAATATTTTTCAACAGGGACTGTCACTGGCAGTTCTCCCGAGATTTCCTTGCCTTTGTATGTGACCACTATTTATTGGTAGTTCCACGGCACTGCCGAGGGGTCGGTCATGGGCTTCTGTGGTGTGCGTCCAATAACCACTGGCTCACTCAGCCGAGGCGGTTTAATTGTCACCCACACCACTTAGGCCCCTTTCGTCACATAGAATTATGTCCCCTTCTTCACTTCATACTTCCTCGGAGTGCTCACAACTAGTGGTTTCTCTTGATGACCTCGCAGCACATAGAGAACCCCGTGTTTAGGGGGCACCAACTCAGCTTTTGTCTCAGTTTTCTCCTTAGGCTCAATGTTGACAGCTTTATCCTTCTTCTCCTCTTTTTCCTACGTCACGACTACCTTGGGTTTCCTTTTGGCATTGGCAATAGCAATTATTGCTTTCAGAACCGGGTCAAAGTCTCGGTATTCACAAATCATGCTGATTGTCGGCCCGTTATTATGAGCGGACAAGGGATTATTGGTAACATTCGGGGCTTCTTCATCCCTCAATACTATTTTCCCTTGTTAGATCAAATCCTCCACATCTTTTTTCAATGTCCAGCAGCTGTCAGTACTGTGCCCTTCAGCCCCTGAATGTTAGGCACAATGAACACCTCGTTGATAGGCTAGACATTTCGGATTTGGCCTGTTTTGGGGGATAGGTTGTAATAGGTTCATCTGGACGAGCTTCGGGAACAAACTGGAATATGGCTTACCAATAGGGGTAAAATGTGGTCGCCCGGGTAGTTCCCGAGGGCGAAAAGTATTTTATGGTGGTCGGGGGTTATATTGGTTTTGGTAAGGTGGTTGGTTTCTATGGAATGGAGGTGGGTTTCGGTTAGCTTGTGGTTGCGGGCAGCCGAAAGGTTGAGCATTCATTACCACAGAAGGTGGAGGAGCATAAGTCATATCTGTGTGCGGGTAATAGTATTGAGGGGATCTTTCTGAGAACACCGGTCTAGGAGCCCGGTACCTTCTTCCGCCTAATGCCGCCATCACTGTTTCTTCTTTCTTTTTGCCCTTAGCCATTCCCCCAGACTCGCCTTGGATGTCCTGGGAGGTTGCTCTTATAGCTGATTGGCTCAAGATTCTGCCCGATTTTAGCCCATTCTCTACCATCTCTCCAATTTTTATTACCTCTGCAAAAGGCTTACCTATAGCGGACATCATGTTTTGAAAATAATCTGCCTCCTGAGCCTGTAGGAAGACAGTGACCATCTTGACCTTATCTATTGGAGGCTTCACCCTTGACGCCTGTTCACGCCATTTGATTGCATATTTGCGGAAACTCTTTGAGGGCTTTTTCTTTAGGTTTGCCAAGGAGTTCATGTCTGGCGCAATGTCTATATTGTACTGAAATTGTTGGACAACAGATATGCCATCGAGATATGTCATGATCCATGTACCACTCTCGCGCTATGCCCACCAAGCTTTCTCCAAAGTGAGCCATCAATAACTCTTCTTTTCCAGCAACCCCACGCAATTGATTACAATACTTTTTGAGGTGAGCAATGGGATCACCATATCCATCATACTTTTAGAACTTTGGAATCTTGAATCCCATAGGCAGGTGCACATGAGGGAACATGCACAGATCGTTGTAAGAAATGTTCTTCTGCCCGCTTAACCCCTACATATTTTTCGGACTCTACTCTAAACTCCTCATTCTTTTTGTTATTTCATCTTGCTCCGGGGCTTTAGGGGTTTTGTCCTGCCCCGGTGTGATCTCATATGGTGGCCGAGAGTAGGTATATTAAGGATAGTGAGGAGGGTCAGCCTGAAAAATTAGATTCTAAAATGTGAAGACCGAAGGGTCAAAAGCATGTTTTGGTAGCAATGGTTGGGTGGTTGTAGATGATGGTGGAGCTGTAAAGATGTTGGGAGAAATTCCAGATGGGAACACTTGGGGATGATCCTTAGAGGGTGTTCCGAAGAAGTTGGCAATCATAGTAGGTTGCTCTAGAGGAATATGTGGGCGGCTGATAGGGACCGTGGTAGCACCTCCAGATCTTGGGAACAATTCTGGGAATCCGGGAATAGTGCTTGGGGGTTCCTTCCCGTTGTTCCAAGCATCCCACATTTCCATCAAGCGCAAACACAAGTTCCGATTTTCTTCAGCTGTATAGGATTCAGAGGCCGAGATCCCAGAGATTGGGCTATCTTCAGGTATGGGGACTGCATGCAAGGTCATTTCAGATGACATCTCTATTTTTCCTTTGGATCTGGTGATGTATCGATGCGAGGCCAGTTTACCACAAAGCAACCACGGTTTCTAAAATACTCAGCTGGATTTGACAGCAACAAACGGTTAGTATGAAACAAGTAGCAGACAGGTAACTGCACATTGGAGTGTGATGCACCTATACAATTAAATGAATATCTACATGTTTGCTTCAGTTGCATGCGTCATTACGTCTTTTCTTCTTATTCCTTTTCTCTTATATTTTGTTTTCTCACATTTTCTTTTCCTGCTTCTCCATTTTCATTTTCTTCTCTTTTTTTTCTTTGGCCATGGTTTTTTCTCTCAATGCCTTATCTTCTTCTGTTGCATTTCTTTCTCTTTTGTTTTTTTATCTTCTTTCTATTTTCCCTATGATTACGGTCAAATCTTATGTAGATTGCCTACGTATTATGACCCCACATGAATCAGACCAAGCGTAGTTCTAGCAAACGAATGCGAAACTAAGAAAACAATTTTTGGGAATTTTCAATTTTTCATTGATAACAACTGATGTTACAAAAGCTACTAGACTATTTATTTTTCTTTTATTATAAAAAAAATTATAAAATAAACTTAAAATCAAAACACAGGCTCGATTAACTAAGAATACATCAATGCTTCAAACCCTGGGGCCCGCGGAGCATCATTCCGCATTGCCGCGGGCCTGCGTGCGTGACCCCTTTGCAACTGATCTAGATCATTCATAGCCTGGCGAACAAATATCATCACTGAGGCAAAGGACGTGGTACAACCCATTCTCTCGCCGGCTTGACACTTCATGACAATATAGTGGGCAATGTTTCTGATCCTTTCCCTGATTCGGCCGTTTTATTGGAGGAGTCGGCTTATTTGTTGTGTACGAGCCTCTAGCACCTGAGAGTCTTGGAAGTGCAGATCTTGTAGCAATTTAATTTCCCTTTCCATTTTTGCAATTAACCCATAGCACTGATTCATCTCGGCTTGGAATTCTTTATCCCATTGGGCTGTCTTTTCTTCCATAGTATTCATTTTTCTCTTTATCTTGGCGATAGTCCCCTCGTAGTTTCTCCTCATTTGCCACACAAATTGGGCTCTTTCTTCAGTCCTTTTGGCCTACTTCGCCCGAACTCTTGCCATATTTCCCTCGAATTTTTCTAGTTCTTCTTGGACGTCCGAAATTTGTTTCTTTAATCCTTTGATCAACCTTTTATCAGATAGACTTCTTTCTTGGTTACGGGCATTTATTTTAATTTTTTTAATTTGGGCTTTGATTTCTTCGTTCTCATGAGCTAATTTCTTTTTATCACCCTCGTCGGCTGCAGCCTGTACACTTTTGTTGAATTGGAGGGTCCCAGACCTATTGCTCTAACCGTCTTATTCTAGCTCGATACACCTTCTCCTTTCCTTGCCAATCTCATTGAACTTGGACCCCATAGGTAAATTGTTGCACGTACGGTCTTTTAACGGCTCTTTCTGGGATTTGAAATCTTTTGCCAAA
The DNA here is from genome assembly GCA_026770625.1 of Nicotiana glauca. NCBI lineage: Eukaryota > Viridiplantae > Streptophyta > Magnoliopsida > Solanales > Solanaceae > Nicotiana > Nicotiana glauca. Next base: position 29,594 of record MU742873.1, read on the forward strand.
CCATGTCAGATACTTGGGATCTACGTCGCCTCTAGACCGGTCCTGTATTATGGTTTTAGGCTCGAGGAATCGGAACTCATTCCATATCTTTCTAATTCTGCCTTCAGGAAATACATCCTTTGGGCCTAACTCAATGACTTGGTCACTGAAGTGTTCGTCATTGTGCACTATCTGGAATCTTACAAGTTGTCACAAAACCCGGTAAGGAGCGTAAGGCTGTATGCTTCGGGTAGCCATCAAAAGAATATAGGGGACCTCTATTGATGTGTATATAGCTTCAGTGGCAGGAAGCCAACCATAAGCTCATTCGACTTTATCTGCGGTCAGGGATCTTAAGCATGACGACCAAGCCTCAATACCCTCAGGGAACTTAATACCTGTCACCCGGGTCCCAAATTTTGCAATACAACTCTGCTCAGTTAAATTGTAGTTCATATAGCCTGTGCGGTGACAGAGGTGTTCTTGCATCCACAACGGTAAGAGCAAATTGCAACCTTGAAAGAATTTCCCGCCTTCACGACATTTGGTCAGAGCTCGATACATTTCTGTTATGATCAGAGGAACCACTGTGCTAGTAGGTTTTTTCATGGAAACATCTAGCATCCCTACTAGGCCGAGGTCTATATGACCATCTTTTCCCGGACAAACCACCACTCCCAGAAAGGCCACCATAAAGGCTAATCCCCGTCGAGCTTCCCATTTGTCTTTATTTCCGGCATGTGTCAAGCCGGTTGTGACGACCCGACCCGTCATCTCATGTGTTTTTGCTTTATTTCCCCATTTCATTCTTCTTCATGTTTCGTTTTTAGTATGTGGTGTGTTAGAGTTAATTTGGGTTGATTTTGATGAGAAATGAGACACTTAGTCTCTTTAAGGAAAGCTTAAGTTGGAAAAGTCAACCGGACATTGACTTATCAGTTAGAGGGCTCGGATGTGATTTTTGGCATTTTGGTTAGCTTCGGGAGGTGATTTGTAACTTAGGAGCATGATCGAAAGTGATTTTGGAGGTCCGGTGTAGAATTAGGCATGAATTGGCGAAGTTTGTATTGTGGCGAATTCCGGTTGATGGGTGAGATTTTGATCCGAACTATCTCTACAGCTTGTACACAATTCATTACCTCAACAATTGCACATATTCTATCACTTGCTACAATTTGCACATAAACTATTCACTTGAATGAGTCCCACATAATTTAATCGCTTCAACATACTACATGCATATAAATAAACCATTATCAATCAATACCACCATTAGTTTTTTACTTATCACATGAGTCTTTATAAACTCCCATTTACCAAAGGGAGGTTCACATGATTTGAGACAATCATAACACACATTATCCTTGCACAGCTTAGGGAATTTAAAGAGTAAAGCATTTAGGAAAGAACCAATTTGAACACAGTATTAGTTTTGTTTTAGAGATAAGAGTCCGCACGAT
>MU742875.1:0-12448 GCA_026770625.1 Nicotiana glauca
TAGTGTTATCGTGTGATCATCATCTCCATGTCTACCCTTCCCACCCCGTTAAGGTATTAAAGCACGGAATGGTATTGTTACTTATTGCATGCTATACCCGTCCCAATCATATCAGTCCCGAAGGCAAAATGGACTACTAATCCTAAAGGTAAAGGGATTTGGGGCTTTTATAAGTTTCAAAGGATAAAATGTTAAGGCGTCAACCAAAATAAGTAATTGTAAATAGAGGAAAACAGACGAGCAAACAAGGCTCAAATATGCCTCCATAAACCATCAAAAATCACAGAGTTTAGCATGTTTCACACGTACTGATTTTGGTCTTAATTAAATAAAGCGACGAGCGGAATGGTTCAACGCATATTTTTAGGCGAAAAGTCTACATTAGGCTTACTCGAATGCAGTTGACTAAAACTGTCACGACCCAAATCCCAAACCTAGTCGTGATGGTGCCTCTCGTGAAGACAAGGCCAGCCAATCAACCCAATTCATCCTTTCAAAATAATTATTTAGCGTAATTATAGTACAACATGGTTTAATAATACCAAATAGCGGAAATATAGATAAAGATATGCGAAAATCCAACCCAACTCTACCCGACCGGGGTGTTACAAGTCACGAGCATCTAGAAAGATCTGTAGTACAACTACAAAGCCTATAATACATAGAATAAAATCTGAAATCGTAAGGAAGAAATCCGGTACCGCGGACGCTGACGGTCACCTTGCTCAGCTACGATGGCAAATCCTCAACCTGCTCAAACCCGCTATCGGGTAAACCAATACCTGCATCTACACGCGAGGTGCAGGGAATAAAGTGAGTACTCCAACTCAGTAAGTAATAAAAGTAAATAATAACTGAGCAGTGAGAAATCACGTAAGGCAAACCATCATGCTATATAAAACAGTATAACCCTTGAGAAAACAGTGAAACCGTGAAATCTTTAGAAATATCTGGGCTCAGTTTAAAACTTTTTTTGAAAAAATCTTTTTCCAACAGTTAAGCAAATGAATGCAAAATAAGTAGTGCAAGCCAGCACAAAAGCCATCCCCTCGGGCACAGCCCTCCATTAACAATTATCACCGGTGCAAGTAGTAGCATGAAAGTCAATGAAATGAGAGTGCTGAATGTCATGACAAATAATACAAACAGAAACAAATGCATGAGTGCAATGAAATGCATATGATGGTACATTCCAGTACCCACTGCGGCGTGCAGCCCGAGCCACCCATAATAATTTAACGTCGACGATGCTCACTGGGGGTGTGTACAGACTCCGGAGGGGCTCCTACAGCCCAAACGCAATAACAAGCCATCTCATGGAATCAAATCTAGGCTCTCAGCCTCATATCAATATCAGTATAATCATCCAGGCACTCAGCCTCAATATCAATATAACACCGTTGCGGCGCGCAACCCGAACCACCCATAATGTTTCAAGTCACATCACACAATGTCATTATTACCACTGTTCCAAGTCACTGCTGCGGCGCGCAGTTCGAGCCACCCATAATCAGTCCAGAAAACATCATAAGCCCCATGGGCATTTATAAAACAGTAGTTCTCAGCCCGAAATAACATTTAAAATATCATTTGAGTTTTAAAAACTTAGAAATATGACTGAGTTTGCAAAATAATATTTAAAACCTTGGACTGAAACCAAATGATATGCAAGTCATGCAAAACCAGTAAAATCAATCCTCGAAGGATTTACATAGTTGGCACGAAGCCCAAACATGCAGTCAGCCCAAATTATGATGATAACAAGTAGTTTCAATCAAATACGCGATAAAAATCAACAACCGGGACGGATCAAGTCACAATCCCGAATGGTGCTCTACCCCACGCTTATATCCAGCGTGCAAGTCACCTCAATACAGCACTATGATGTGCAAATCCGGGGTTTCAAACCCTCAGGATATCATTTACAAGTATTATTCACCTCGAACCGGTGAAATTCCTCGCTCGCGACGCCTTTGCCTCTCAAATTGGCCTCCACGCACGTCGAATCTAACCAACAACAGAGCGAACACATCACAATATACCAATGGGACAACACCCAATCGAAAACAATCGAAATATAGCAAAAATCTCGAAACTAGCAAAACCCGAGCCCCGAGCCCGCTTCTCGAAAAATTATAAAACTTATATTACCGGATTTCTCGTCTCGCCACGAGTCCATACATATCAAGAATTCCCAAATCCGAGCTCAAATGACCTATCAAATCCCAATTTAAAATAGCAAAATCTCAAGCCCTAGCTTTACCCTCTTTTCAATGAATTTTCACCAATTTTCATGTTAATTCTACCATAAACTTGAATAATTAGGCCAAGGAACTTACTTCCATTCGATTCTCAGTCAAAGCCCTCGAAAATTCTCGCCCAAAGCTCTCCAAGATGCTCAACAATGGAGGAAAATAACCACCAAGTTGCGGATGAAATGCCATTTTAAAACCCTTCTGCCCAAGCCGATTTTTGCTTCTGCGGTCCCGTTTTCGCTTATGCGGGACCGCTTCTGCGGCCAAAAATCCGCTTATGCGGTTCTCACTTAAAAGCCCAAACTCCGTTTTTACAACTCGGATTCCGCTTCTGCGGTTCACCTCGACCGCTTCTGCGGTTCGATTTCCGCTCCTGCGGAACCGCTAATGCGGACCAACTTCCGCTTCTGCGTAACTTTCACTTAAGGGCCATGACCTCTTCTGCGGTCCAAAACTCGCACCCGCGATACCGCTCCTGTGGTCAAGACTTCCGCTTATGCGGACACTGCTGAACCCTCACCTTTTCGCACTTGCGGAGCTTCTTTTGCTTCCGCGAAGCCGCATCTGCGGTCTCCCTTCCACAGATGCGGAAATACCTGCTGCAATAAAACCAGCAAAACTTCCAACTTCAAATTCTCTCGTTCAACCACCCGAATTCACCCTGAGGCCCCCGGGAACTCAACCAAAAGCACAAACATGATCTATTCCCTTATTCAAACTTGCTCGAATCATCAAAACGCCATCGTTAACATCAAAATCCTCAATTTTCATCAAATCACAGCCTAAGTTTTTGCACATTCGATCAAAAACCCGACCTAAACACCTCCGAATGACCTGAAACTTTACACGCATATCCAAAATCACCTAATAGAGCTACTGCAATTCTCGGAATTTCATTCCGACCCTCGGATCAAAATCTCACCTATCAACCGGAACCCGCCAAAATTCAAACTTCGCCAATTCAAGCCTAATTCTACACCAGACCTCCAAATTCAATTCCGATCGCGCTCCTAAGTCACAAATCATCCCCCGAAGCTAGCCAAATCACCGGAATTCACATCCGAGCCTTCTAACTATATAGTCAACTTCCGATTGATTTTTCCTAAACAAGCTTCCTTCAAAGAGACTATGTGCCTCATTTCCAACTAAAATCAATTCAATTCTATCCGATCAACTCAAATACTGATATTGAAACATAGAACAACATAATATGGGGGAAACGGGGCGGTAACTCACGTGACAACGGGTCGGGTCATCACATCCTCCCCAACTTAAACAAACGCTCGTCCTCGAGCGTACCTAGAGTTGTCCTAGAAGCCAACCAATAGCTAAATGAATTTACCAAGCATATACCCAGGGTGATCCCTCGTCACCCTATCTCTTATAGGTCTGACAACACGACATGGCTGAAATTACCCAATCCAGTCTAGCCCATAAGTCACAGAACTACTTTTTCACTTCTGAAACCATCAATACGATCAAACCTCGCACATATACTTTGAATAGTCCCAAACCAACTGTAACAACCCATACTCGTATCCTCAAATGAAATCACATGACATACCACATAATCCAGCACCTGAAACGATAACTCCTACTCACAGCAGTTGTCCACAACAACCATATACCGATAGAAACCTCTCAATAGCTAAAGCCCTATTCCAACACTTTATATCCTATCAATGACAATGAAACACACAACAAACCGTAGCCATTTCTCAGATCAACCATTCATGAACCCACTCCCTCTTTGACTAATACCACAGCAGATTTTCGAAATCATACTCAAAATCAGAACCTCACGTCAATATTCAGAATAAACTCGAACCTTGATATTATTCTTCCAACAAGCTGTAATCAAATCTGTTCGTGTCCATTAATGACTCCAACGATCACCTCGAATTCAACGCACCACTCGGGTGATATGACAACTCATCACAGGCCTAAGCCATAACTTTCATAATCCATGCACCTATGATGGGCGGTCTGAACATACTCAAATCATGACAAATGACTCAAACGAAAGAGTTGTAACTCAAACTCCTCAGTACCATCTCTGAGCACGTGATTTTTGCCCTATATATGAATAATTCCCAAAAATTCAAACAAAATGATTTTTTCTTATTTTTACAAATTCTTTTTAAATTTTGTGTTAATTGGTTGCATTTTATTTGTGCATGAGGATTCATATGAAAATACAAAAAATATGCATTTGCATTTAAAATCCAATTTCATATTTTAATATTAATTTGTTTTAGAATAAAATATAAAGAAAATAACAAAAATGGTCCATTTTGCATTTTTAGTTCAAATTGGTATTGGTTTGAATTTTTCTTTTAATTAGGAATTAACTAGGAAATCTAATTTTTTAATGCAATTTGATTGTGATGGTTATTTTAGCATTTTATAAAATCAGAAAAAATGAAATACAAAAAATAAAAATAAATAAAATAAATAAAAGAAAAATAAGGAGAACAATTAAAAGTGGACTAGTCTTAAAAGACCCAAATTTGGGCCAAAATGGCTAAGCCCAAAGGATTACCCATCAAGTCCGCCCAGCCCAACTCCATTTTTCTTACCCGGTCCAGGCCCCAATACCTACGAAACTATGTAGTATGGGGATAGTACTACGTCGTTTTGAAGTTCAAATTTTGCAAGAGATCTTGGCCTTTCATTTAAACTCAATCCAACGGTTGACATTAATTCCACAAATTCCCTTAATAATGTCCGAACTATCTTTCATATTAACCTAGTATACAGTATTAGGTCGTCTCTTCCACCTTCATATCTCACCATCATCGCCGCCATCGGAATTCTCCATACGGCGGTGCTTGATCACTAAACCTCATCAAAATCGCACCAGATGCTCTCTTCAACTCCTTCTCCACGAAACTCTATTTCTTACACCTCAAATCCAACCAGAATGCCCATGATTCTAGATCAGAAAGCCCGAACCCTAGTGCTGCCTACTTTCCCTAATGGCGGCACTGACCTCAAACCACCATTAAAACTACACCATATAACATTCACTTCCCCCTGATCCCTAATCTACTAACACACCCCCTCAAATCATCACCAACTAGAACCTGTTTCTGAATCTGAGAGAGAAGCAAATGGATGAACGTTGTCCCAAGAACTTTGGATATTTTTTGCAAGATTATGGTTAGACTTGTGTCTATTCATCTTTTCTCAATGAGAATAAGCGATTAATACCAATTCCGGCTCAAAATCAAAAGGTTTGGATGATCTTTTCAAAGTCTGTTGGTCAGGTAATTCTCCGACCACTATTTCCCCGCTTGTGTTCTTAGTAATTTCTTCTGTTTCTTACTCTTTCTCTCCTCTTATCTGTTTCTCAAACCATGTTGTATCCATGCCATTTTTTTTAAAAAGTGATTGGAAATTTCTATCACAACTTATTTCTTTCTCTTTCTTTGATTTCATTATTTCGAGTAGTCTTTGTTGCATATTTGAATCTAGGTCATCAGTGTAATAGTGCAATTAGTATTGGTCTTCATTATTTTCGATTTCATGTTTATCTGATTAGCCAATTTCATTGTGTAGAATTTTAGGCTCCTTGGTTGCAATTGTTTTTAAGGGTTTACATGTCTGTGTTTGTGGTCTGTGGACCATAATTAGGGGCTTTGTATTTCAGAAGCCCAAAGAAGGATTAGCCCAAATCTGTTTGGTTATCTGAGGGTAAATATCAAGGGCATTGAAGGGTAGCTTAGGTATTTGGGGGGCAAGGGAATCTTTAAATAATTGAATGAAAAATCTAGAACATTAGAGAATGGGGTCTAATTTAGAATTATAGCAAACTAAGTATATTAACTTGAGACACAAGTCAGTCTCTTAGGGACTAATTAGTGAAATCTGAAACAATAAAAGAAGGGGAAAAAGTGTGAAAGGTTCTAGAAGCTTCCCCCCCTAGTTTTGCCTATAAAAGGGCATAAGTAGTACCTTGTTTCACAAGTTAGAAACCCCTGGGAAAAATCAGAAGTTTTGGAGCCACCAAAATTCCCCCCAAAAAACAACACTCTTCCAGTTTCAGATCTAAAATTCAAATATCATATTCAAAATCCTTTAGATTTTAGCTTTCTTCAAAGAAAAACAAAAAACAAAAAAATACCAAAAATAATAGAAAACTGTCCAAAATCAAAAATTACTGTTTCATTAAAACTGAGAATGAATTTCAACCTTTAGCTATAGGTTTACACTTGTGTTTGGTTCAGTTCCGGTAATTAGAAGGTTCAGCGCCGTCTCTATTTGATTTTGAGCAATTTTTGGGGTTCGATTAGTTTATTTTGGTCATCTGCTGGTTCTTTGTTTCTGTGATGTTTTCCTGAGTTTTTGTGAAGTGATTTTGGTCCAAAACTGTCTCTATTGCTGCTGTGCTTGACTGTTGGATACTAGCCGTTGTTACTTGCTGCTGATCTCCTCTTTTTCTGCTGTAATTTGATTCCCAGGTACACAGCTGTATGTTTAACGACTATGAGCTAAACGTGCTGAAATGAGCTTGTGAATGAAGCCGTTGTGATAGTTGAAATCTACTTTATTTTGTTCCAAAATCCGTGCATTCAGTTTAGCTCAAGGATATTGTTTAAGTTTCGTTGTTTGGATGTTAATTGGACTATGGACTGTTGTGATTTGGATTTGATGATTTTTGTTTTGTTTTCCTCCAAGTGAAAGTGTTAGTGGCAGTTAGTTTGCAGTAGTTAACTCATATATAACAAGCACTGGTGCTCGTTTAACATTAGCTGATTCATATAGTTCTTCATTAGTTCTTCATTAGGAGATAATAGCTACTGCTTGTTTAATTAGATTGAACATTGCAGGAATTTACTTTGTTTAGCATACAGTAATTGAATTCTGGAGTGAAACTTGGACGGTAGCAGCCTCAGTCTATGAATACCATGCTTATTAGATCAGTTGAAATGAAAATTAATTTGAATTGAAAGTTAATTATCATATTGGTTGTTTAAGTAAAAATAGGAATTGGTTATACTGTTATCTTCACATTAAGCCTGTTCGTAAATGAGAATAGCTAAAATACAGGTAATTGGAAATTGTAAGGAATCGACATTGTTTTGGACTTTTGGCATACTTGATTTGTATTGGAATGTCACCTGGACTTTAATGTAAACTCAGGAAGAACACCCAAGCACTTGAGTAGTAAATTGCATTATTGAGTTGAGTTGGTAATTAAAATTATATAGGCTGTCCATTAAATTTGAAATTGGAATCTCCAACTTTGATCCTATAATACTTCAATTTAACCCGTGATTCTGGGCTGAGACGTGTGTCCCAGACGGCTCTGTCCAACAGCCCAACTAAATTGAATAACACTTCTCATGGGCCTAGTTTCCTCGACAATAGGCCCAAATGGTCTAATCCTCTATGTTTTTTTGAACGAACTGCTGAGCATTTTTCATCTTCACTTCATAAGTTATTGCGTTGGAATTAATTTGAAAGCGAATCATATGGATTTGGGTCTTTTACCAATGTTAAATAACTGGGATTACTTTCCTTCTATTCTTGGAGACAATTAGTAAGTAGAAAATCATTGTCACTTAGGGATTGACCTTTAAATAGAAATGATGAGACGAGCCTCGCCGAAAATAAATAAATTGCGGGGCCCTCAATAAATATCATATTAAAATACTTAGAATTCGGGATGGGTCGTTTAGCGAATTTCACGGCTTTCCCCAAATACAATAATGCGTTAGACGCTTTAGGCGCGTTCTTAATAATTTTACCTTCCTAAAATTCGGGTGCACATTTATGTGACCCAAATCCAAATCTCAACGGAGTCAAAATGTGTTAACAACCACGGGTGCACTGGTGCGATGTGGTTCGAGGCACATTTTCACGATGTTGCAATTCTTATTAAAATATAAAAAAAGCGGGTTACTAATAAAAGGCACATAAGTTAGAACATGTTTTGAAATCAGATAAAATCAAATACAACAGTTGAGCGACCGTGCTAGAACCACGGAATCCGGGAATGCCTAACACCTTCTCCCGGGTTAACAGAATTCCTTACCCGGATTTCTGGTTCGCGACTGTAATACAGAGTCAAACCCTTTCCTCGATTCGGGATTCAAACCGGTGACTTGGGACACCATAAATCTCCCAAGTAGCGACTCTGAATTTCTTAATAAAGCGAATCCCGTTTCGGTTGTCCTTTAATTGGAAAAACTCCTTCTTTATTATACCCTTCCCCGGGGTGTAGTAAAGCCTCAGAAAAAGGAGGTGTGACAGCTCTGGCGACTCTGCTGGGGACAAGAACCCAGAACATTTTGTTCAGGGTTCAGAATTCGAGCTTAGATAAATTGTTGTATTTGGTTATATCTAATTTTCCTACATGTTCATGCTTAATGTGCTAAATGTTTTACCGCTTTGATATTATTTGAACTGTATATATAGACTGTGCTGAAACCCTTCTCTTCTCACCTCCGGGGATGTGCTTACTGGTTGAGACTCCCTATTCTGTTAGTGTCAATACCTTGAAATAAGAAAGAGGCCGGACAAGTTACTAAGCCGGATGGCCTTTTGGTTCCCGGTACGTAGCCCCCTCCTCGACTCAAGTTGTCCACCTGGGTACACAGTCTAGAACACATACCCAGGTTTTGAACCTAGAATAATTCGACTTCATGATCCCTAGTAGAAGTGCGTATTTGCATCACGTGCATATGACTTAGGGGACTCAACACAGGGGTTGGGTCCGTCTAGGACAGGTAACCGGAAATGAAAAGACCACCATGATGCATTTTGCGTGTTGCATTTATTTGTCTCGGGCCCACATGCTGACCGACTTTTGAACATTGAGAATTTTATGAAATAGAGAAAAAGAGAGAAATAGCAGTGTAAAGAATTAATTGTTTAGTTTTAGAAAAAAAAACAATGCCCAGATGCTGTCGAAACTCTGCCAAAATGTCGAAAAATAAAAATGGAGATGTTCTGTTTTTAATAGTTTGTTTTACTAAAAGAAAAGGAAAAAAAATAAAAAAAAAGTCTTTATTTTAGTTTGGGAAAAATAGGTTGTTTTTGTTGAAAATGAAAAAAAAAAAAGAGGAGGCGTTATTTTGTCTTGTTTTCAAAAATAGAAAAGGAAAATAGTTTGTCTTGTCATGAAAAATGAAAATGAAAAAGAGTCTTGCTTTTGAAAGTAGTTTTGTTATGAAATGCTAAAAATAAAAATGAAAAAAAAAAATTCTTGCTTTTTGCTTATGAAATGCCAAAAAAAAAAGTCTTGTTTTAAAATAGTTCGTTAATTTGCCCGAACTACGCTGGTTTGATTCTCACCAAGTGTGAGATACGCAGGCAACCCTTGACGGGTCCAACCACCCCTTTTGCAAAAAATAGCCAAAAAATGTCAAATTTTAAATTTTGTTATAAATAAGTCGGGTGATGTCATTCTTGTTTAAAATAAGCCAAATGTCCCTCAAAAGGACGCCGGAAGGCCGTTTTTGCAAGAATAGCCACCCTGAGTCAATTTAAAATGGTTTGCGGGCACAGCCTTAAAATCTCCTTTTCGGAAGTGCTGAAAGGCCGTATCCGCAAAATCAAGTTTGGTCATCTAAACTTATTTTATGTCAAATAAGCCATTATATGGCCAGTTTTGTTAAAATAGTCACAAATGACATTAAAACTTTCTCAGTCTTGCGTTGGCCTGTGGCGATGCTGAGTGATGCCCCATGGCCCCCAGGATGAGAAATTTTGATGTATTTTTAATCATCGAGTGTGTAGCTTCTTAAACAAATTTTGCAAAAATAGCCACTTAGTCAAAATAAGCCATTACATGGCCAGTTGTTTTTAAAAAAAATAGTCGCAGTTGACATTGAAACCTTCTCAGTCTTGCGGAGGCCTGTGGCGATGCCGAATGATGCCCCACGGGCCCCGGGATGTGAAGCTTTGACGTACTCTTGATTTAGTTTTAGTCATCGAGTTTGTAATTTCTTAAACAAAATTTTGCAAAAATAGCCGCCTTGTCAAAATAAGCCATCACATGGCCAGTTGTTGTTAAGAATAGTCTCAGTTGACATTGAAACCTTCTCAGTCTTACCGAAGCCTGTGGCGATGCCGAGTGATGCCCCACAGGTCCCAGGATTTGAAGCTTCGATGTACTCCTAGATTAGTCTAATAGTGGTGTAATCGCAATAATCATTAGTGAAAATTTGAAAATTCCCAAAAATTATCTTTTTAGTTTGCATTAATTTGCAAGAACTACGCTCTGTCTGATTCATGCGGGGTCATGATACGTAGGCAATCCACGTAGGATTCGACCATAACCATAACCAAAAGAAGAAAAAAAAAGAAGAAGAAAAATCACAAAAAGGCAAAAAGAAAAGAAAATAGTGGAAAAACGAAAAAAAGAAAGGAAAGAAACATCAATAAGTTAAATACCCTAACGCTAACATGGTGGCTTCATTTTGTCATTCCAGAAAGGTGGTTGGTTTGTGGTTTTAAAGCGGCAACTCTTCTTCATAACACAAGGACAAAAGGCAATGGCAAACAACAATAGAATTGAGGTGGTTAGTACCGGTGCTCGACAGCAGGTGGATGAACGGGACAACGGGTTGAGTGAAGAGGTGCGGATGTTAAGACTACACATGGCAAACATGTATCAAGCCTGGATGTCTGGGAAGGCACCACCCCCGCCACCACCAATGTTTCCTGTCATATCAACTACCCCCAACAATGAATACGGGAAGAGCCCTCAGGATGAGCTTCATACCGAAAATGAAAAGGTTACAGGAAAAGTGTGGCGAGATGAAATAGCCATAAATCCGAAAGAACAATCCTTAAAAAACATGCAAAGAATGAGAGACCATGATAACATGGCTTGCAAAGAACTGTCTACGTCCCTTGACGTACGCTTTCCCGCAGGATTCAAAGTGCCAAATTTTAACTTATACGATGGGTGTGGAGATCCGGTAGCCCACTTAAGGGTCTATTGCAATGAAATGAAAAGTGTTGGGGATAATGATGATTTGTTAATGGCATACTTCAATAAGAGCTTGACTGGGGCAGCTTTAGTATCACGACCCTAGTTCACCAATCGTGAACACGTCATGACGGCACCTAGTCTTCACGACTAGGTAAGCCTAACACAAATTGCGGAAGTAACAACATTTGCGAAATTTATAATCAAAAGCTAAATAACGTGAGTAATGTATACAGTTGCCGCCTGGCACATACACTTTAACACTTTAAATTCTGAAACTATCCCAAAGACCCGGAAAGCCACGGGCAACACAGGCTAAGAGTAATACATAACACTGCTCTAATCATCCGGAAAGTCTATAACAAGGAAGAACAGAATAGCATCTAACTAACTAAAGGGGTAAAATGAGAGGGAGACTCTCCTGTCTGCGGACGCAGCAGATATACCTCAAGTCTCTGAAATGCTCCCTGCAGCTACTGATAATGCGCCTGCGCAGAGGTACCTGGATCTGCACATGAAAAACATGCGCATAAGAGGCACACGTACACCACAACGGTACTCAGTAAGTGCCAAGCCTAACCTCGGTTGGGTAGTGACGAGGAAGGTCAGGGCCCTACTGAGATAAACAAAATAAATGATAAGATAAAGGGGACAGTATAGATAAAGTCTACAACGAGAATCGAAACGGAATAAATAAGGAACGCCGTACAGAAAGCTGAAACAAAACAATACAAGGTAAATACTGCTCACAACATGCATGATAATCGGGGATCTCTTGGTATCCCGAGGATCTCTTGGTATACTCAATAATAATTCGGGGATCTCTTGGTATCCTCAATAATAATTCCGGGATCTCTTGGTATCCCGAGGATCTCTTGGTATTCTCAATAATGATTCGGGGATCTTTTAGTATCCTCAATAATAATTCGGGGATCTCTTGGTATCCTCAATAATAATTCGGGGATCTCTTAGTATCCCGAGGATCTCTTGGTATCCTCGATAATTATATACACATGTGTCAGGGATCTCTAGGTATCCCGCACTCCCAATCCAGAACATAAAACGTGCAGGGGATCTCCCGGGGATACCGTCCCGTAGTCCCAAAATAAAATTGCAGGGGGATCTCTCGGGAGTCAAACCTGTAGTCCCAAATATAAATATGCAGGGGGATCTCCCGGGAATCGAACCCGTAGTCCCAAATATAAATGTGCAGGGGGCTCTCCCGGGAATCAAACCCGTAGTCCCAAAT
>MU742876.1:4945-17569 GCA_026770625.1 Nicotiana glauca
TGCGGTTATTTCCTCGCTTTTGCGGGGCCGCTTCTGCGGTCCCATTTCCGCAGAAGCGGAAATACCAGACACCAGCAACTCAGCTCTTCCAAAAAAATCAAATTTTGATCCGTTAACCACCCGGAATCCACCCAAGGCCCCTGGAACCCCAACCAATCATACCAACCAGTCACAAAACACATTACGGACTTGCTTGAGGCTTCAAATCATATCAAACAACGCTAAATTCACGAATTACACCCCAAATTCAAGTTTATGAACTTTACGATTTCTAACTTCTATTTCCGATGTTTAAACCTATCAAATCACGTCCGATTGACCTCAAATTTTGCACACAAGTCATATTTAACATTACGAACCTACTCCAACTTCCGAAATTCGATTCAGACCCCGATATCAAAAAGTCAACCCCCCCGGTCAAACTATCCAAAAACCTTCAACTTTCTATCTTTAGCCAAATGNAACTTCGATCTTCCCGAATTTAAATTCCAACCATGCGAACAAGTTATAATACCTGAAATGAAGCTGTTCATAGCCTCCGACTGCTGAAAGGAGCGCTGGTACTCAAAACGACCGGTCGGGTCGTTACATTGCCAATAGAAGCATGTATATGACCGCCCTACAAAGAAATTACAATAAATAAAAGATATTACAAATTTTTATAGTAATAGTCTTCATATTAACTATAGTTTTAAACAGTAGAGTTAAACAAATTAATTAGTGACAGTAATAGAGGAAAAAATGCAGATTTGCAAGTCATGCAAATTCTACTAAAACAGAAGTTCCAAAGACAAATCCTTCTCAATCTAATAGTAGAAGTTTTATTGAATCAAAGCATTCATAAGATTTTTAGTGAATACTACTTGGTTTGAGCCCTTTAGTATCGACTGCCAGTTTGTCCTAGATGGTTAGGGCTTATTTTGTATAACTTGGTAGTCCTTACATGTAACTGTGTCACTTATCCAAGGATGAATGAAGTCTATTTGGTTGTAATTACATTTACATTAAAATATCCTCAAGTGTGGTTCCCCCTTTTAAAAAGGTGTTAGCTTAAACTAAATTATAAGCTAGAACAAATACTAATATGGTCTTCTTTCCTTCAATCTGATTCCATAACCATGTCCCTCATGTACAAATAATAAATTGCGTGCATTTGTCAAAGGGAAAACAACTACTACAAATTATCCACAGGTATACGGAATAGAAGGCCGAGCATTGGCAATAAACTTGTTTTACACTTGCAACTAAACCAAATATTCATATAAGAATGTGGAAGAGCAAAACAAATCTATGTATATTGATATTTAAATTTCGAAGAGCAAAAAGGAATTAGCAAGGCAATAACATATTAAAAATACCTTTTTATCTTGTAGAACCAACTCAATCGAGAATATAGAGCCAGGATTAAAACGATCCGGTTTTTCCCACATACGGACAACCCGAACTTTCAACTTCTATTGCCTCTTTGAAATTGTGATATCCTTGATGAAATCAATGTTAGCGGCCATCTTTTGGCTAATCCGTAAGTTTTGTTGAAATCTTGGTAGAAGAACGAACATTAGAATTGAAGCAGGTGTAGGTATGGAAGAAATATATATTTTGAGGTTTGAGCAGTTGTTACCCAGTATAGTAAATCGTGGGTTAGACAGTCCAGCATATCGTGAATTTGCAGAGACAATTTAGGATTAATTGAAGGTAAAATTTGTTAACCTAATTTTGTGGAGTAAAATGTTTTCCCACACGTTCCTTTAATAATAATTAAAATAAATATAAATTCAGATACATGAAGGGAAGTTTGAACGGTTTGTTTCCCAACCCACGTTCATTTAATGATTTTAAAAAATTTTAAATTAAGAAATTCAAGAAGAAGGTTTAGCGGTTCTGATATGAACGGTTTTGGAAGAAATTTTTCAAAAAATGTTCACTAAATAACCTCTATTTACAATCCTATTCAAAGTAAAATTGTACTTACTAAGTGTACTTCCTAATATGTAGGAGCAATATCTTAATGTGCCATGTGTCGTGATAGGATTTTGCCATTTGGCTTCATGAGAGGCTTTTATCCCTGCTTTTAATCATATATAGATTTAAGCGACCGTGCTAGAACCACGGGATACGGGGGTGCCTAACACCTTCCCTCGGGTTAACAGAATTCCTTATTCAGACTTTCTGGTTTGCAGACTCCAATTGGGAAGTCGATATTTTCCTCGATTTGGGATTCAAGTTAAACCAGTGACTTAGGACACCAGAAGCCAATCCTATCCCAAGTGGCGACTCTAAAAGCAAATGAATAATCCCATTTCGAATAATGTCACTTAAATTGGAAAAACTCCCTTATACATTACCCTTCGGGGTAGGTGTGTAAAAAGGAGGTGTGACAGCTCTGGCGACTCTGCTGGGGACACGAACTCAGAGTTTCGATTTAGGGTTCAAGAATTCGAGCTTAGTATAATTATTATATTTGGCTTTATCTAATTTTTCTACATGTTCCATGATATATGTGCTAAACATTTTACCGCTTTGATATTTGTTGAAATTGTATATATAAACTGTCGCGAATCCCTTCCTCTCTCTAAGTCTTCTACATCATGGAGAAGGGTGCACTTCATGTAGCTTCTCTTTTGTTTAGAGTCTATCCTAATTTAGAACGAGGTTGGATAAGTTGCTAAGCTGGCAGAGCTTCTGTATCCCCAGTACGCTGCCTCCCCCTCGGCTCAAGTTATCCGCTCAGGTAAGCCAGGTCTAGATCAATAAACCTAGGGTTAAAACCTAGAAGAACAAAAACTCATGCTGGATCCCTAGTAGGACATTTGTTTGCATCATGTGCATTTGACTTAGGGGACTCAACACAGGGGTTGGGTCCGTCTAGGACAGGTGACCTGAAATGAATTGACCATCCTGATGCATTTTACGTGCTACTTGCGCATTTATTTGCTCGGCTTTGCATATTGACCGGCTTGTCCAAATGAGTGAAAATTGAGAAAATAAGCAGTGTTAGGACTAAGTGAGTGTTTTGAAAAACCCAATGCCCAAATATTACCGAAATGCTGCCGGATTTTGAAAAATAAAAATAACAAAGAAAAGGTGAAAAATATTTGAAAAAATAGAAAGAAAATTATTGTTCAAAATAGTTTTGATTTTGGCAAATCTGCCCGAACTACGCTGGTTTGATTCTTACCGGATGTGAGATACGTAGGCAACCCTCATTGGGTCCAACCACCCTTTTGCAAAAATAGCCAAAAATACCAAAATTTAATATTTTGTCAAAATAAGTCGGGCGATGCCATTCTTGTTTTAAACTAAGCCGAATGTCCCCAAAAGGGCACCGGAAGGCTGTTTTTGCAAGAACAGCCACCCTGAGTCATTTCTAAATGGTTTGCGGGCACAACCTTAAAATCTTCCTCCCAGAAGCACTGAAAGGCCGTATCTGCAAAACCAAGTCTTTATTTTTCTTAAATGAAAATTTTGCAAAAATAGCCATTTTTCTGTTTAAGTCAAAATAAGTCATTAAATCACTTTAAATAAATGTGCAGGATGAGCACGATTCAAAATAAACCATTCTCAATCATGAATAAAATCCCTTTGGAGTTGCATCTGTGGTGGAACGATCTAGGAGGAGAAGGGCAAGATGAAGTCAAAAAATATTTGAAAGGGCTTAACTTTGTTGGAAATTATGCCTCGGGGAGACATCGTAAGGGCACTAGTCACATGCTGGGAACCGGCACACAATGTGTTCCATTTTTCAGACTTGGAACTCACCCCGACCTTGGAGGAGATAGCCGGGTACATCGGAAGTGCTGAGGTTCCTTTAAGACACAAATACTTGGTTGCCCCGAGAACCGTGGTCGTGCACAAATTCTTAGACTCACTGAAGATAAGCAGGATAGTCTATAACACGGATTTGGAAGATGGATTTTGTACTCCACACTTCATATACCAAAGATATGGCCACATCGGAGGGTTCAATAAACCAGAAAACAAGATATGTAGCAAAGGGAAAAAATGGGAAGAACATAGATATTTTGCTTTTATAGTGGTCTTTTTGGGGCTTTTGGTATTCTCGAGGAAGGATGGAAATATTGACATAAAGATAGTTGGGGTCGTCAGCATTCTACTCACTCAATACAAAAGCACTCTTGCGCCCATGATATTAGCTGAAATCTTCCGCGCTCTTATAGCCTGCAAAGCCGGAGGAGACTTCTTTGAGGGGTGCAATCTATTGTTGCAAATGTGGATGACCGAATACCTGTGTCGTCATCCTCAGTTCCTGAGTTATGGGTCTACAGAGAAAACCAGTATAGAGGAGTTTTATACGAGGATTAAGGGGGTTAGCTTGCCTGAAGGATTCACGGGCTGGACATCATACTTTCGGTCCCTCACTGGCAGTCAAATAGAGTGGACGTTTGGATGGTTGCCTGTTAATGAAATCATATATATGCCAGTAGCAGGGCTGCACTTCCTCTTGATGGGTCTTAAGAGCATTCAGCCTTATGCTCCGTATCGAGTTTTAAGGCAACTCGGGAGATGCCAAATAGTGCCAAAAGACGACGATCTTAGTCTCCAAGTGGTTGAGATTGGTCCTGATGGCTAGTTTCCTGAAGTAAGGGTCCGCCAAGTCTAGAGTGAATGTCAATACTTGGCGGCGAATACCTGTGTATAGGATTGATCTAAAGGGGAAGTTTCACCTGAGTATCATGCCTGGTATAGAAGGGACATTGCATTTGGGAGGCCGACCAAAAGACCTCACCTCCAGGATTTTGTCGAATCATCGCAAGAACAATGGGCCTGGTTAGCTAAAGAAAATGAATACAGAGCTAAAATAGGAGAATTGGAAAAGCAAGATAGACCTTCAGTTTGAAAACAGAGTGCAAAGCGCAGTCGATGAGGGTGAGAAGAAGAAATTGGCCAAAGAGAATGAAGCCTTACGAGCCCAAATTCAAAATATGAAGATAGCGGCCAAAGATCCTATCAGGAGTGCCAAAGATGCAAAACTTATAGAAAATAAGTGAATGACTACAGTTTTGACCTCAATAGAGCAGAAAGAGAATTAGTCGGGGTTCGAAAACAATTGGCTAAAAATGCGGAGGAACGAGCCCGCATGGTTAAACAGTTGAAAGAAGAATTTGATAATGAAGTCATGGGATTAAAGAGAAGGGTCATCACCACAGAGAACAAAATGATCAAACATGTAAAAGAATTCAAGATTGAAAGAGAGCATTGATGCACGGCCTTGGCACAATTAGAAATGGACTTGAAACTACTCCAGGAACAAAACCAGGTAGCCGAGCAGACTTTGGAGGCCAGGGCCCAACAGATAGGGCGGTTGCTTCAGGAAAAGGGCAGAATTAGAGAGAGAATCTTAACTGTTGCTCACTACATTACGAGGAAATGCCAAATGTGCGAGAACATGACTCACACCACCTTCTTTGCATCGGTGATGATATTTGTGAAGCAAATAATGAGTGACCTGGACAGACTCTAAGGGGAACTTGCATATAGGCCCGCGGCGAGACCGAACGATGTCCCGCGGGCACCAGGAGCTTTAATGTATTCATGATTGTCATATTTCCTTTTACTTGAGTCTTTTAGTGTTTGAGTCTGTATTTCCTTTTCTACTAGGGTCTGTCAGTCGTTTGAGTCTGTATTTTCTTTTCGCTAAGAGTCTGTCAATTGTTTGAGTCTGTATTTTCTTTTGAAATAGAATAGTTGACGGTGGAGTCTGTAGTTTGTCTTTCTATCAGAGTTTGTTATGTCAGTTTTGAGTCTTTCTAATCAAAGTATTTGCTATCAATAAAATTGAAAATCCCAAAACATTTTGCTTCTATCTTACATTTATTTTGTAAAACTACACTTGGTCTGATTCATGCGGGGTCATGATACGTAGGCAATCTCCATAAGATTCGACCGTAATCCTAAGAAAAAGAGAAAAAGAGGAATACGAAGGCAGCAAATAAAAGGAAAAACAAGAAAGGAAAAGAAACGCAGAAGAGGAAAATAAAGAATCAAGAGAAAAACCATGGAAAAAGATAAGGAAAAGCAGAAAATAAAAAAAACAGAGGAAAAAAATGTGAGAAAAACAAAAAGAGAAAGAAAAGCGAGGAAAACAAAAAGAAAAGCCGGGATGACGCATGCAACCGTAGCAAGCATGTAGATACTCATTTAATTGTATAGGTGCATCACACTCCAATGTGCGGTTTCCTATCTGTTATTTGTTTCAAACTAACTGTTGTTGTTGTCCATTCCAGCTTAGCTTTTAGAAACGGTGGTTGGTTTTGGTACGCTGGCATCACATCAATACTTTACCAGATCGAGAGGCAGTGTGGAAATGTCTACAGAAATGACTTTGTCTGCAATTCCTATATCTGAAGATAGCCCCATCTCTGGGGTCCCAGCATCTGAGTCTATTACAGACGAAGAGAATTGAATACTGCGTCTCCAACTCATGGAAATGTGGGACGCTTGGAACAATGGAAAAGAACCCCCAAGCGCCATCCCTGGGTTTCCTGAACTATTTCTTAGATCTGGGGGTACTTCCAACGTCCCCATTAGCCACTCAAATACTCCGCTGGGACAGCCTACTATGACCGCCCACTTCATAGGAATACCTTCTGAGGTTCGCCCCCAGGTGTTCCCATCATGAACAACTCCCAAAATCTTCACGGCTCCACCATGCTCCGCTATAGCATAACCATCACTACCAAAGTTGTGATGAACCGGCCCGTCGTCTCATGTATTACAGCCCCATTTTTCCCAATTATTGCTTCTTCATGTTTCATTATTGTCATCGGGTGAGATTGAGTCGAATTGGATTGGTTTGGATAGGAAAGGAGACACTTAGTCTCTTTAAGGAAGGCTTGGTTTGGAAAAGTCAATCGGATGTTGACTTATGAGTTAGAGGGCTTGGATATGAATTCTGGTAATTCGGTTAGCTTCGGGAGATGATTTGTGACTTAGGAGTGTGATCGGAAGTGATTTTGGAGGTCCGGTGTAGAATTAGGCTTGAATTGGCAAAGTTAGTATTTTGGCGAAATCCGATTGATAGGTGAGATTTTTATCCGAGGGTCGGAATGGAATTTCAAAAGTTGCAGTAGCTCCATTAGGTGATTTTGGATATGTGTGTAAAGTTTCAGGTCATTCGGAGGTGTTTTGGTCGGGTTTTTGATCGAATGTGCAATTCGGAAGTTTTTAAGAAACTTAGGCTTGAATCCGATGTGATTTAATGGTTTTAGTGTTGTTTGATGTGTTTTGAGGGCTGGAACAAAGTTTGAATGAGGTGTTAGTATGTGTTGGTGTTTTTAGTTGAGGTCCCGGGGGCCTCGGGGTGAGTTCGGGAGGTTAAACGGAGAGTTTTGAAATTTGCAACAGGTTCATGGTTGCTGGTATCTGGTATTTTTGCTTCTGTGGAAATGAACCGCAGAAGCGGTTTCACAGAAGCGAGTGAGGCATCGCAGAAGCGGTCAATGGTATGGTAGATTAGTTCCGCAGAAGCGGACCCTTTTCGCATCAGTGGGGCCGCAGGAGCGAGTGAATAACCGTAGAAGCGGTCTTGGGCAATCCACAGAAGCGCAGAATGAATCGCAAAGGTGGAAGTTGGATTTTAAATGAAAATCCACATAAGCGGGAATTTGGCTACAGAAGCGATCCCGCATAAGCGGAAGCGGGACCGCAGAAGCGAAAGTCGCTAGGCAGAAAGGTTTTATATTATTATTTCATCCGTAAGTCTATTCACTTTTCCTCCATTTGTTAACCGCCTTAAGAGCTTTTTGATAGAGATTGAAGAGGATTTTGACGGGAATTGATTGGAGGTAAGTTTCGTGACCTAGAAACGTCATTTTATTGAAAATCTACCTTTAATTCTTTGTAATTTGGGTAAAAATTGGAAGAACTAGGGCTATGGTTTTTAAAATGAAAATTTGGAATTTGAAAGGGCATTTGAACTCTGATTTTGGTAAATTTGATATGTACGGACTCGTGGCGAGACGAGGAATCCGGTGATATGAATTTCGTAATTTTTCAAGAAGTTGGCCCGGGGCTCGAGTTTTGCCAACTTCGAGATTTTTGGTGTTTCTCGAGTATTTTCGATTGGGTTATGTTTCTTTGACCTATAGTAATGCATTCCTTATGGTTTTGATAAGATTCGGCATGTGAGGAGGTCAATTCCAGAGGAAAAGGCATAGCGAGCTAGACTTGTGGCCGGCTTGAAGTGAGTAATAGATGTAGATGATGACCTGAGGGTTTGAAACCCCGGTATATCACACTGTGACGCTATATTGAGGCGAGACACGTACTCTATGATGAGTGCGGGGTCGTTTGTGATTGGGGACTATGACTTAGTCCGTCCCGAGTGATGTTCATACTGTGTTCTTGACTAGAGATTGAATGGTAAACATCCTACTTGGATTTTATGAATATATTTTGGGCTGTGTGCCAATTATTTGAATCCTTTAGGGATTATTATCACTGCTTCCATGATACTCAGCATGTTATATGATTTTAGTCCTGAGTTAAATAATGTTTCGAAATGTTTAGTCATAATTCTAAGGTTTTAAAACTTAAACTATATTTCTTAATGTCTGGAACAAAGAATCTTAACTTGACTTTGCCCGTGTGGCTCACATGCATATTCTGGACTGAGTGTGGATGCCGCAGCGATGATATGATGATATTGTGCTTGGGCTGTAGGAGCCCCTCCGGAGTCTGAACCCCCACATTGAGCGCGGGTACCCAAATGGATCGGGCTGCGCACCGTAGCGGTCATGTGTATTGCATTGCATTCATGCATTGATAATTATATGATCTACCTATCATTGTTTTGTTTCCATTTCACCGTTAATTGCGAAATTGCTAGTTATAGCTTTACATTGTGGTATTTAATGAGTTCTCATCTTCAGTCATTATATATGCTTATTACTCACTGAATTGGAGTACTCACTTTACTCCGTGCACCATGTGTGCAGATACAGGTACTCCGGAGGCTTAGTAGCGTTGTTGCTGCTCTTCAGATTATCTCAGGAGTTGTCGAGGTAGCTGCCTGGCGTCCGCAGGACCCGACTCCTCCCCTTATCTCTTTTGATTTCGCATCCTAGACTCTTTTATGCTTCGATTTTGCTACTCAGTTGTATTAGAGGCTCTAAACTCGTGACCCCAGATCTGTTGGGAGTTGTTTTGACAGTTATTCTGGTTTTTTTTTGTGTTGTTTCTATTTACTATCGGATTATTAATCTTGTTAACTGATAAATTAACTTAAACAACTGGTAATGAGATTTCGTATTTGGGTTGAGAGTGTTCCAATGGTCGGGCTTGCCTAGCAATCGTGTTGGGCGCCATCACGACCGAGATTGGGGTCGTGACAAAAGCATGCTTTCGATCCTTCGGTTTTCACCTTCCAAAACCCTGTCTTTCAGGCAGACCCTCCTCAGTATCCTCAATATACTTACTCTCAGCCACCACCATATGAGCTTATACTCGTGCAAGACAAAACCCCCAAAGCCACAGAGCAAGATGAGATGGCAAAGAGAATGAGAAGCCTCGAACAGAGTCCAAAGAATATGCAAGGCTTGAGTGGGTAAAAGAGTGTCTCTTACACAGATCTGTGCATGTTCCCCCATGTAAACTTGCCTTCGGGGTTTAAAACACCAAAGTTTGAAAAGTATGACGGGCATGGCGACTCCATTGCTCTCTTGAAGAAGTATTGCAATCAGCTACGGGGAGCCGATGGAAAAGAAGAGGTGTTGATGGCGTATTTCGGAGAGAGCTTAATAGGCATTGCCTCAGAATGGTACATGGACCAAGACGTCTCACGTTGGCACATTTGGACGATCTTGCCAGAGACTTTGTAAGGCAATTTCAATATAACATTGACATCGCACCGGACCGAAATTCTTTGGCAAATTTGAAGAAGAAGCCATCAGAAAGCTTCAGAGCATACGCTATTAAATGGAGCAAACAGGCATCAAGAGTGAAACCTCCCATGGATGAGGTAGAAATGGTCACTGTCTTCCTCCAGGCTCAGGAAGCAGATTACTTTCAAAAAATGATGTCGGCCATGGGCATGCCTTTTGAGGAGGCAATCAAGATTGGTGAAATGGTAGAGAACGGATTGAAAACGGGCAGGATTTTGAGTCAGTCGGCCATCAGAGCAACCTCCCAAGCCATCCAAGGCGGGTCTGGAGGAATGGCCAAAGGTAATAAGAAAGAAAAATCGGTTATGGCAGCCTCAGGGACAAGAAGACACCAGGCTCCTAGACCCATGTTTTCTGAGAGAACCTCTCAACACTACTACCCTCATCCTGACATGGCTTATGCTCCAGAACCATATGCGGTCATGAACGCTCAACCCTTTGCCCGATCGCAGCCACATGCCAATAGAAATCAACCTCCATTCCCATGAAATCAGCCTCCCCACCAAAACCACTATAATCCTCGTCCTCCACAGAATAACTTTCCTCCCCGTGAGCCACCCAGAAGACAAAATTTTACCTCAATTGGTGAATCTTACGCTAGTCTATTCCTGAAACTTGTCCAAATAGGTCTACTGCAGCCGGTCCCTCAGAATAGACAAAACCCGGCATCGCCTGCCTAATGAGCTGATGTCAGGTGTGCATACCATTCAGGGGCAGAAGGACATCATACAAATGACTGTTGGACTCTAAAAAAAGTGGTGGAGAACTTAATAGAGCAAGGGAAAATTGTGTTGAAGGATGAGGATGTCCCAAATGTGACTAATAATCCGCTGCCTGCTCACAACAACGGGCCAGTAATCGGGATGATTTGTGAAGATAGGGAGTTTGATCCAGCCTTAAAAGCTATAATTGTTGTCGCTGATGCGGAGGTGGCCTCGAAGCAAGGAAGGGGAAAAGAAGAGCAAAATCACCGAGATAAAACCAGAAAAGAAAACTGACTTGAAAAAAGCAATGCAAATGTACGTACCCAAGCAAGCTTCTGTGGTACGGGGGACAATTAAACCACCTTGGCTGAGTAAGCCAGTGGTTATTGGACGCATACCACAGAAGCGAATGACCGACCCTTCTGCGGTGCCATGGAACTATCAGCAAACAGTGGTTACATACAAGGGCAAAGAAATCTCGGGAGAACTTCCAGGAAAAATCTATGTCGAGAAATATTCAAACATAAAGGAAGTAAACGATGCCACCAGAAAGCGTTTCCCGCCTAAGAAGCATGTGAATGCTGAGAAAGCCGAAATATTTTTTCAAAAAGTGAAAATGGCCGATTATGAGGTGGTAAATTTGTATGAGACTTTTGTCAAGCCTAAGTACAATAAAGAGGAAGATGATGAGGTTTTCACGGCTGAAGAAAGTGAGGTAATACGTGGGGCAATGAGAAAAATGCTCTACGAAACCCACATGGTCCAGCCAGGAAAGGGCACTAGCACCGTTGAGGTGTTATACATGGGACCAAGAGCCAAGCTCCAAAACTGGAAGGCTACGCCATTCCCGATCAGGCGGGAGTCCCAATAGATTAGCCCTGCCACTGTTTCTGCATCCCGAGTTATTCCAGGGTGTAACTCAAATGTTTCCTGTAGTTTCCTGTCTTTAAATTCTTGAATGTGAACCGTGTTATCTTCAAAATTCCAAGAAATGAAATCAATATTTCATCATTTATTTTTCTTTATTCTTTCTGATTTTGCTATTTTTTCTCCTTCATTTATTCTCTTTAGCTCTAATAATGCAGCTTTAAATAACATGACATGCTTGCGGACTTCATGCCTAGATCCCAAAACGCTGCCAGATTTCGAAATCATGAATCAAGAGTCGAAATGCAAAGAAGGTAACCTTGAGGAAATAAAACAAAGAATTGGAACAATTGAGGGAAAATTGGTTCACGGGTTGGAAAGGTCCATACATTACAACAAAAGAGTGTACTCAGGGCACATCCGGGCAGTTGTACCAACAAAGAATGGCTCGCGCCTATAACAAAAAAGTGCGTCCCAAGAATTTTGAAGAGGGGAAACTCGTGTTAAGACGCATTTCCCTTCATCACCAGGAAGCAAAAGGAAAATTTGCTCCTAATTGGAAGAGTCCATACATAATCCGTAAGATATTACCAAGAGGAGAACTATATCTGGGAGACATCGAATGAAATGATCCTGAAACAGCATTCAATGTAGATGCAGTGAAAAGGCACTACGTCTAATTCTCATGTGGTGATGGCTTTTGCGCAATTGAGATGATGAAGGCTTTACTTCCCGCTACCCTAAACACTATCAATCCTTCATAAACCCATTGAGCTGGTTACGCTTCTTTGGCTACCCTCTTCGGAACCCGAAAGTTAAAAAAAGAAAAGAAAAGGAAAAGGAAAAGAAAAGAAAAAGAAAAGAAGAAAAAAGAAAAGAAAAAGAAAAACAAAACAAAATAAAAACAAAGATTATTTGCCTGAACTACGTTCGACTTGATTCCGAAAGGATACGTAGGCAGGTTCAGTCACACCAAAACAAAAATCCTAATTTCCCCCTAAAATTGAAACCGGGGCAGATGATATGATGGTTCGGCTATGAATCTGCCGAAACGGTTCCAAAGTTTTAGTTCCGTACAAAATCCTTTTTACCCCAAAGACCTTGTCCAAGTCCTTCCGATCAATTGGCAAAGGCAGGGAAGTGGCAAACGT
>MU742889.1:0-14529 GCA_026770625.1 Nicotiana glauca
GTTTCCATGTCCATCGTACTTTTCAAATTTGGGAACCTTGAAACCAGGCGGCAAGTGGACATCGGGGAACATACAGAGATCTCTGAAGGCAACACTCTTTTGACTTGCCATTGCTTGCATGTTTTTCAGTTGTTGTTCTAATCTTTTCACTTTTTGGGCGATTTCTTCCTGTACCCTCTTTCGGGTAGGCTTCTCGATGTTCACAGGAAGATCAAACGATTACGAGTGGTACTCGGGAAAGTGGTACTGTTCTTGCTGTATAGCAAATTGCGACTCATGAGAAGGCTGTCTCTGGCCATTGTCCCATGCTTGACGCATTTTGGTCATTTGTTGTTTCAGTGTTCTATTTTCCTCAACCACAGTAGACCCTTGTTGAACTCTCNTTAACAAAACGAAGTCACCATATTAGCATTAAGGTATTTCGCTTATTGATTTCTTTTATTTTTCTGCTACTTTCTTTTCTTTTTTCCCTTACTGGCTTTTCTTTTCTTTTCTTTTCTTTTTTCCCTTATTGGCTTTTCTTTTTTTTTTCTTTTTTTTTTCTTGTGTTATGGTCAAATCCTATGTGGATTACCTACGTATCATGACCCCGCATGAATCAGACCGAGCGTAGTTCTTGCAAATTAATGCAAAAATAAAGAGATATTTTTTGGGATTTCAAATTTTGTTTTTCTTGAAGGGAAACTACAGAAGCAGACTCCAACTACAAATTCGATGATTAAAACTAGATCAAGAATTCATCAAAGCTTCACATCCTGGGACCCGTGGGGCATCACTCGGCATCACCACAGGCTTCCGCAAGACTGAGAAGGTTTCAATGTCAACTAAGACTATTTTTAACAACAACTGGCCATGTAATGACTTATTTTAACAAAGTGGCTATTTTTGCAAAATTGGTTTCAAAGGATACACACTCGATAATCAAAATTTCTCATCCTGGGGCACATGGGGCATCACTCAGCATCACCACAGGCCAACGCAAGACTGAGAAAGTTTTAATGTCAATTGCGACTATTTTTACAAAATTGGCCATGTAATGGCTTATTTGACAAATGGATATTTTTGTAACAGTTGTTTAGATGACCAAACTTGATTTTGCATATACGGCCTTTCAACACTTCCAAAATGGAGATTTTAAGGCTGTGTCCGCAAACCGTTTAAAAATGACTCAGGGTGGCTATTCTTGCAAAAACGGCCTTCCGGCGTCCTTTTGAGGGACATTCGGCTTATTTTAAACAAGAATGGCGTCACCCGACTTATTTATGATGAAAATTAAAATTTGATATTTTTTTGGCTATTTTTTGCAAAAGGGGTGGTTGGACCCGATGAGGGTTGCCTACGTATCTCACACTTGGTGAGAATCAAACCAGTGTAGTTCGGGCAAATTAACGAACTAAAACAAAAATCTTTTTTCATTTTCATTTTTGCCATTTCATAAGCAAATAACAAAACTACTTTCAAAAGCAAGACTTTTTTTTTTTCATTCTCATTTTTGTATTTCATAAACTAAAAAAACTATATTTTTTTTAAAACAAGACTCTTTTTTTTCATTTTCATTTTTTCATGGCAAGACAAACTATTTTCCTTTTCTATTTTTGAAAATAAGACAAAATAACGACTCTCTTTTTCCTTTTTTTTTTCATTTTCAACAAACAATAAAACAACCTATTTTTTCCCAAACTAAAATAAAGACTCTTTTTTTCTCTTTTTTTTTTCTCCGAACAATTTCCAAAAATAAAGACTCTTTTTTTTTTTCTATTTTCCTTTGCTTTTTGTAAAATAAACTATTAAAAACAAAATATTTCCATTTTTTTTTTGGAATTTCGGCAGAGTTTCGACAGTAATTGGGCATCGGTTTTTCTAAAACTAAACAATAATTCTTTACACTGCTATTTCTCTCTTTTTCTCTTTTGTCTCAATTTCACAAAATTTCCAATGTTCAAAAACCGGTCAGCATGCGGGCCTGAGACAAATAAATACACGTAAAATGCATCATGGTGGTCTTTTCATATCCGGTTACCTGTCCTAGACGGACCCAACCCCTGTGTTGAGTCCCCTAAGTCAAATGCAACATGATGCAAATAAGTGCTCCTATTAGGGATCCGGCATGAAGTCAAGTTATTCTAAGTTCAAAACCTGGGTATGTGTTCTAGACTGTGTACCCGAGCGAACAACTCGAGTCGAGGAGGGGGCTATGTACCGGAGACCCGCGGGATCGTCCGGCTTAGTAACTTGTCCGGCCTCTTTCTTATTTTAGGGTATTGACACTAACAGAATAGGGAGTCTCAACCAGTAAGCACATCCCTGGAGGTGAGAAGAGAAGGGTTTCGACACAGTTTATATACAGTTCAGATAATATAAAAGCGGTAAACATTTAGCACATTAAGCAGGAAACATATAGGAAAATCAGATATGACCAAATACAACAATTTATCTAAGCTCGAATTCTGAACCCTGAACAAAATGTTACGGGTTCTTTTCCCCAGCAGAGTCGCCAGAGCTGTCACACCTCCTTTTTTCGCTACTACACCCCGTGAAGGGTATAATAAAGGGAGTTTTTCCAATTAAAGGACAATCGAAACGGGATTCATTTTATTAAGAGATTCAGAGTCGCCACTTGGGAGATTTATGGTGTCCCAAGTCACCGGTTGAATCCCGAATCGAGGAAAAGAATGACTCTGTTTAACAGTCCGCGAACTAGAACTCCGAGTAAGGAATTCTGTTAACCCGGGAGAAGGTGTTAGGCATTCCCGAGTTCCGTGGTTCTAGCACGGTCGCTCAACTGCTATATTTGGCATAATTATCTGATTTTAGAACATGTTCAAACCTATAATGCATTTTTGAAATTATTACCACTTTTATTAATTTTAAAAGAAGATTTAACGTTATTTAAAATATATTTCGAACCGCGTCACATAAATGCACCCGCAGTCCATAACACATCTTATCTAACGTTGAGATTTGGATTTGGGTCACATAAATGTGCACCCGAGTTTTGGAAGGTAATATTATTAAAATAACGCGCCTAAAGCAACTACGCATTTTTAACTTTGCGAGGGCCATAGGAATTATCTAAATGGCACACCTCGAATTCTAAGGATTAAATCAAAATTTTAAAAAAAACGGAGGCCATGCAATTTCCTTTATGGTAGAGAAATGGAAAAAGCACCTTTCTCTTGGATCTGCTCAAAGTCACGAAGCAGAAGAATATAATACATTCAACTGCCTGAGCCCAATCGAATTAAAGCAACCTGGTGCTACTTATTCAATTACCTAATTTACTACCCAAACAATATAAGAAATTATAAATAACTTCATGAACCATCAACTGAAAGTAATAACTATGCTAATCATCGACTGAGTCTCATGGAAGATGGCTTTTTTTGTTAGCTGGATAACTTATTTTGAAAAAGCAAATATTAATAACACTTATTACGACGGATACAGAGGTCATAGAACAAACCTTTAGGTTTCCAAATATCTAATTCTTTTGAGTGATTAGTTGAAGTATCAAACAAGTATTTCCGATACATAATTGCATCAAAATATCCGTAACAATGGAAACTTACTGCAGAATAAGATCCAAAAACAAATCCATTCATGCCAACCTCGAAATGGATTACCTGAAAGGGCAAAAACAAAGCAGCAACGCCTGCTGGATTACCTGAAAGGGCAAAAGCAAAGTAGCGTCGCTTGTGCAATCACTCCAGCTTCGGCCAAACGCGACAACCAACTTATTCTACTTGTACCTCGGAACCAGAATTGCAAACGGAACCTTGACCAGAAAAACTTTTAACTCGGACGTGACTTTCAGTGCCGAAACTTCGACTGCATTTTAATGGTGTATTTGGGGTGGGTTTCAGCTGGTTTTCATATCGTGTTTCATGGGAATTTCAGCTGGTTCTTCGCAGATGTTGTTGCTGCTTTTTAGCTGGATTGTGGATGGTTTTCGAGGCTGATTTGCTGAGTTTCTAGGACTATTTTTTGGTGGTTATCGGCAGCTATGGGTGGAGGCGTTGGTGAAGCATGGACTGGAGGTTTATGGGTCTCCTCGAGAAGACGACGTGGGGAGAGGGATCTTTTAGCTTTATCTCTCTCAATTCCTTTTTTTCCTATATTTTTTTTTCCTTTTTGTTGTTACCCTCTCTTTTTTTTTTTCTCCCCTTTTTTTATTTTATTGTGTATTGTATGTATTTATAATGATGGGGTGGAGAATAGTTTTGGGGGGAAAATATCTTGGGGAAGGTTTTTTGGGAAAAATATTATGGCTTTTCAAATGTTTGGCCAATTTGAATTTAAGACCAAGCCTTTTCACTTCCCTCTTCTTTTTGTTGTTCTTTTCTTTCTTTAATTAATTAAAAACCTAAACTAAATTCCTAAATTGATTTAAATTGTAAAATTAAGCTAATTATCTAACTATGTAAAAATGATCATTTTTTTGTGATTTTTGATTAATAGCACAATTAACTCAATGTAATTGATTCCTAAATGAAAATTAAACCTAAGGTGATATGAAATTAAAACGTGACACTTTTATTATTATTTTTTTCTATGATTTTTAAAAATGTAAAAAATGCATGCCATGCAACTAAATAAAAAAAAATACCTAAAAATCAATTAAAATTATTTTCGTCTATTTTTAGGAGTTATTTTCATGTAGGGCAAAAATTACGTGCTTACACAGTGCAGTTTATATTGATTCTTATGGTGAGGACGAGAGTAAAAATACGAAGGGTGATGCTGTGCATTTGTCCTTGATTTTCCTGATTCTAATTGAGTTATATTGTCCTTTACGTTTACTTTCTGTTTGCTGTGTTATTTGTTATTAACAATTCAAGTGTATTAACTGTTTAGATCCCTTTACTGTTGTGATCCTTTTGTTGGAAT
The DNA here is from genome assembly GCA_026770625.1 of Nicotiana glauca. Classification (NCBI taxonomy): domain Eukaryota; kingdom Viridiplantae; phylum Streptophyta; class Magnoliopsida; order Solanales; family Solanaceae; genus Nicotiana; species Nicotiana glauca. Next base: position 4,888 of record MU742889.1, read on the forward strand.
CCATAGTGTTTACAATACTTCGCCTTATAATCTTTATATGTTTAATACGTCAAATTTCAACAATTGTTACATTTTTAACTCAATTGATTTCACAGCTAAATTTTCCTTAAACAGTTTGAGGTTGTACTTTACTTTGAAAGGAATTTCTTCTAAGTTTTGATTTATTGATATCTCATATTAAAGGCAATAATTCATTCGATATTATACTTTAATTGAAATGAATATTTTCTTTATCAAATGATTTCTAAATATAACTTCATCTTTTCTAGTTGATTTCCTAAATGGGTTGAAAGTTGTACTCTACGTTATATTAAGTAAATGAGGCTCTTTGAGCATTCTTAATTGTATTGGGTTATGGACCCTACGAATTGAGTAACACGAGAATGTTGTTGAGAAATGTGAGACGGAAACATGTCGGCAAAAGGTGCCGGAAAAAAATATAATAATTTTATTAATGGCAGATTATGATATAGGCGCGAGGAGCCGGGAAAAATATTATGATTTCATTTAATGGCGCGTGAGTTGTCCGTACGGTTGTAATATAAATATGGCCATGAGATATCGTAAAAATATGAAAGTGGGCTGTGGCCTATATTATTATGATTATGAAATAAGGCGTCACAAGGTGACCTGTACTCGAAAGAATTATATTCGAAAGATACTTATTTGAAAGATATTTATTTGAAGGAAATATATTCGAAATATATATTCATTGAAAAATATATTATCTCAGAGATTATTACTTGAAGGATTTAAAGGCGAAAGACTTAGATTTCAAGGACTTCATTAATTGATTGTACTTGTATTTATTATTTGTTGAGAAACAATTATATTTTCTTTGTTGCATGCTATTGATATCACTGGTTGATCATTGTTGCCATCAATATTATCTGCTTCCTATTATTTTGTACACTATCTTGCACAGGTTTATTTGGTAGTCTGGTCCTAGCCTCGTCATTACTTCGCCGAGGTTAGGCTAGGCACTTACCAGCACATCGGGTCAGTTGTGTTGATACTACACTTCTGTATATTTTTTTGTGTATAGACCGAGGTATTTGATCGATAGTAGCTATTCATTGCGGTAGAGACTCAAGGTAAACCTGTTGCTGTGATCGCAGGCTTCGGAGTCACCTTCTTATTTTATATTCTCATTACTGTACTTATTTTCTTACGGTTGTGTTTAGAATGTTCGTGAAAAACTCTATAGAGCTTATGACTTGTACTACCAGGTTTTGGGAAGATATTCATTGTATAAGAATTCTATTTCATAATAATTTTAGATGTTATTATTCATGGTTGTTATTCCGCAATTATTAGGCTTACCTAGTCCTTATCACTAGGTGCCATCACGAAACCCAACAGAGTTGTGTGAGCAGTCCGTATAATTTTTTGGAAGGTTTTTGTATGAAAAATAGATTAAATTATAAATTAGAGCTTTAAAACTCAACTGAGTTGACTTTGGTCAACATTTTGAGCAAATGAACCGGATCCAAGTTTTGACCATTCCGGTAGTTTTGTATCGTGATTTGGGACTTGGTCATATGCATGAAATCGAATTCGGAGGTCCCTAGATCAAATTGTCGCCATTTAACGAAATCTGGAAATCTAAGGCTAAAGATTTCTTAAATTTGACCGGAGATTTGACTTTTGAGAAAACGACCTCGGAATGAAATTGTGATAATTCCAATAGTTACATGTGGTGATTTTGGACTTTGGAGCATGTTCGAATTTGGATTTGGAAGTCCGTAGAACAATTTGACGCATTTTGGCGAAAGTTGGCAAATATAAGATTTTTGAAAAAAGTTGACCTTGGCAATATCGGATTAAGATGACCTCTTCTCAATGTTTTGAGTGTGCGATCAGGTCCATAATGTATTTTATGATTGAAATTCATATACGGTTTGTGTCCGGGAGATTCCGGATGAGTTTCAGGGTGGTTTCAGATTATTTCGGAGAAGTTTGGGTTTTGCTGGTTTCTGGTGTGGCACTGTTCATTCGCATTGCGAACCTTTTTTGGAAATTGCAAAAATACTGTTCACATGTAATTGCAAAGTTTTTATGAAAATTGCAAAAATACTGTTCAATCAAAAATGCGAAGTTTTTATGGAAATTGCGAAAATACTGTTCACTCGCAAAATGCGAAGTTTTTATGAAAATTACGAAAATACTGTTCACTCGAAAATATGAAGATTTTATGGGAATTGCAAAAACACCGTTCACTCGCAAATGCGAAGTTTTATGGGAATTGCAAAAACACTGTTCATTCGAATATGCGAACCTGGGCAGAAACTTAAGGATTGAAAATCTATCATTTTCTTCATTTTCGATTGGGATTTTTGGAGCTCGGTTTTTGGGTGATTTTGAGGGTTTCTTCACGACTTCAACTGGATTAAGTGTTCTATACCCGAAAGTAATTATATTTCATGGTTCTATGGTTATATTTACCATTTATTTAGGATTTGGATGAAAGAAATTGTAGTTTTTGTAAAACTTTCCAAAAATAAAAATTTAGGATTTGAAGGTCCATTTGACATCAGAATTCGATAGTTTTTGTATGGTTGAACTCGTATCGGAATGGATTATCGGATTTTATAATTTTTGTCGGATTCTGAGACGTGAGCCCCACTGACAATTTTGAGTTAAATTTTGGATTTTTAATGGGAAATATAAAAATTCATATGGAATTAATTCCTATAATTTTTATTGACTGAATCAAATTATTTATGACTAAATTTGAGAATTTTGGGCATGAATTCATAAGGCAAAGGCTTATTGGAATTTTGAATTAGTTGCAACTGAGGTAAGTGTTTGGTCTAACCTTAGCTTGAGGGATTAGGAGTTGTGTCCTATTTATTATGTGTTATTTGTCGAGTACGACGTATAGACATGGTGACGAGTATCTATACATTCGTGTTAAGCATGCCGGTGAGTCTTATACTTTGATTAATGTGACTCCATTTGTCTATGCTCTATATGATAATTTCTATTGAGGAATATGACTTGTGGAAGTATTATTGTTAATTGAACATGGTAGTGCATTGGCTCAAGTTGAGAATTGAACTGTTGAACATTGTAGAGCATTGGCTCGAGTTCTGAAGTAAATGTGAAAGAAGCAAGGAGAGATTTGATTGTTGTACTATTGTTCCCTTGCCGGGATGTTATTGTTTTGATGTTGTTTCCCTTGCCGGAATTTGATTATTTTACTATTGTTCCCTTGCCGGGATGTTATTGTTTTGATGTTGTTTTCCTTGTCGGAATTTGATTGTTGTACTATTTTTCCTTTGCCGGGATGTTATTGTTTTGATGTTGTTTCCCTGGCCGGAATTTGATTATTGTACTATTGTTCCCTTGTCGGGATGTTATTGTTTTGATATTGTTTCCCTTGACGGGATTTGATTGTTGTACTATTATTTCCCGTGCCGGAATTTTATTGTGATTTATTTTATTTCTTTGCCCTTATTTCTTGTGATTGTCGTTTGGGTGAGGAAGAGTGTTACAGAACGAAGGGTGATGCCGTGTATGATTTTTTGAGGAAGAGGTTTAAAGCACGAAGCGTGATGCCATGTATGATTTTGTGAGGAAGAGTGTTAAAGAACGAAGGGTGATGTCGTGTATGATTTTGTGAGAAAGATTGTAAAGCACGAAGGATGATGCCGTGCCGCATGATATACAATTCCGTGCCGATTATATTGATTTCATAGTGAGGATGAGAGTAAAAGCACGAAGGGTGATACCGTGCAGTTTATATTGATTCTTATGGTGAGGACGAGAGTAAAAGCACGAAGGGTGATGTCGTACACTTGTCCTTGATTGTCCTGATTCTAATTGAGTTATATTGTCCTTTACGTTCACTTTCTGTTTGTTGTGTTACTTGTTATTAACCATTCAAGTGTATTAATTGTTTAGATCCCTTTACTGTTGTGATCCTTTGTGTTGGAATCCATAGTGTTTTCAATACTTCGCCTTATTTTCTTTATATGTTCAATACTTCAAATTTCAACAATTGTTATATTTTTAACTCAATTGATTTCTGAGCTAAATTTTTCTTAAACCTTTTGAGATTGTACTTTACTTAGAAAGGAATTTTTTCTAAGTTTTGATTTATTGATATCTCATATTAAAGATAATAATTCATTCGATATTGTACTTTAATTGAAAAAGATATTTCTTTATCAAATGATTTCTAAATATAACTTCATCTTTTCTAGTTGATTTCCAAAATGGGTTGAAAGTTGTACTCTACTTTATATTAAGTAAATGAGGCTCTTTGAGCATTCTTAATTGTATTGGGTTATGGACCCTACGAATTGAGTAACACGAGAATGTTGTTGAGAAATGTGAGACAGAAACATGTCGGCAAAAGGTACCGGAAAAAAATATGATAATTTTATTAATGACAGATTATGATATAGGCGCGAGGAGCCGGGAAAAATATTATGATTTCATTTAATGGCGCGTGAGTTGTCCGTACGGTTGTAATATAAATATGGCCATGAGATATCGTAAAAATATGAAAGTGGGCTGTGGCCTATATTATTATGATTATGAAATGAGGCGTTACAAGGTGACCTGTACTTGAAAGAATTATATTCGAAAGATACTTATTTGAAAGATATTTATTTGAAGGAAATATATTTGAAATATATATTCATTGAAATGCATATTATCTCAGAGATTATTATTTGAAGGATTTAAAGGCGAAAGACTTATATTTCAAGGACTTCATTAATTGATTGTACTTGTATTTATTATTTGTTGAGAAACAATTATGTTGTCTTTGTTGCATGCTATTGATATCACTAGTTGATCATTGTTTCCATCAATGTTATCTGCTTCCTATTATTTTGTATGTTATCTTGAACAGGTTTATTTGGTAGTCTGGTCCTAGCCTCGTCACTACTTTGCCGAGGTTAGGCTAGGCACTTACCAGCACATGGGGTCGGTTGTGCTGATACTACACTTCTGTACATTTTTGTGTGTATAGACCCAGGTATTTGATCGATAGTAGTTATTCATTGCGGTGGAGACTCAAGGAAAACCTGTTGTTGTGATCGCAGGCTTCGGAGTCACCTTCTTATTTTATATTCTCACTACTGTACTTATTTCCTTACGGTTTTGCTTAGAAATGGTAGCGAAAAACTCTATAGAGCTTATGACTTGTACTACCAGGTTTTGGAAAGATATTTATTGTATAAGAATTCTATTTCATAATAATTTTAGATGTTATTATTCATGGTTGTTATTCTGCAATTATTAGGCTTACCTAGTCCTTAAGACTAGGTGCCATCACGAAACCCAACAGAGGGAAAATTGGATCGTGACAGATAGTGATTGCAAGATCAAATCTTGAGAAAGCTCTTTACCTAGTTTGCACCCCTATTTCTCAAGTTCTTCAATAAGATCAATCATATGATTGACATAGGGTCTAACTGGAGAGTTTCCAGTCAATTTAGATCCAAATAAAGCCTTAGATAGCTGGTATCTAGCTATCTTGCTTTGTGTACCAAACATCTTCTTAAGATGTTCTATAATTGCAGTTGGATATGATGTTTCCTCTATAGTTCAGAACTCATACAAGTGAGAATGATGCATTTGATAATAAGACATTCTTCCAAGTATTTTTGATAAATTTTGGTAGCATCATCATAATCCTTATCTGAGACTTCCTTGGTAAGCTTATCGATCACATCAATAAACTTTTTATGCATGAGAAAAATTCTCAAATTTCTGTACCAATCATCAAAGTTTGGTCCTACCAACTTGTTGGTCTCAAGTATTCCACGCAGTGATATAGCAGACATATTGAGAAATCTAAAGTTAGAAAAGAAGAGACAATAGTGTAAGAACATATTTACACATATCATAAAGAAATGGACTTTTATCTAAATGATATTTCCACTAATTATTTTAAACTATTTACCCTCATTCAAGTTTAAGAAATTTTTATTTCTGTTAGTGGAGTAAAAGGATCCTTTAACAATATGTATGAGCCCCTTGGATGTCAAGTCGTTTATCACATATATTTTAAAGGTAGGCACTCTTACCAATTGTATCTCCATATAATTTTCTTAAATAGCTCTATGTCAAATAGTCCCCTGGTAGTCAGGTCGATCCTATTGGCATAGTTGAGTTCAACTATCATGATAACAAAGAACTTGTTAAATTTTATACTCTCCTAGTTTTCCAGGCGTCTAGTGTAAACTTAATAATTCTTACAATCCATGCATCTAATGTAATGAATAATTTTAACATATTCTCGAGCTATAAGTCTCCTGGTTGTCAGGCCGCTCCCTATAAACTAGAAATAAATAATATTATTTATTTTGATGGATAGCTTTACAATAAAATATCTTATATTTATTATTCAAGAACTCAACTTTTAGTAATAGGGAATTATTACTAAAATAACTTTTAATAACATGATGATCAAATCTTTCATAGCACATGAATTTGGTTTAAATTGTCTACATGCTTAGTCCTAAATAAATTTACATCACATATAATAAATAATTTAAAATATAAAGAACAAACATGAGACAAATAGACGAAATTCAACATACTATTAACGTACATATCCTATGCAGTGTAAAAGTTGAGGGTGAAATTTTATGTATCACATATAAATAAATTCATAGCACAATAACTTTACGTGTTCTTAACTGTAAAAACTTCAAAAGCGTTTTCAATTTCATCATATGCAATTGAGGCTTTACTAATATTTTTATTCTTAATAGAAATAACACCATGTGGTAAACTTCCAAATAATTTCATAAATTGAGAAGTGTTATGGTTTGAACTCTTCAAATATAATCTTAAAAATTTTATAAATAAATTTTAGACACAAGAAACCGTGGCTCTGATACCACTGAAGGATTGCATATAGATTTTCGTAAATGCAACGGAAGAAAATAACAATCCTAGACAGATCTTTTTGTGTTTAAAATTTATTTACATGTCAAAAATCGGATCTAAGACGTACCTGGTGAATAGAGCCTGGTTTCAGAGTTGTCTTCGACAGTACAAAAACTTCATGCGTATCCATACCGAGACCGATCCTTGCTATCAACTCTTTGATTAATGAAATCCGCTATATATATATATATATATATTAACCAAGAAATACAATTTAATTTTCTATTCCAAATAAAAATTTTAATTTATTCACAATACTAAGTATATTCCTTGTGCTAGCAAAGAGTATAATAATAATAATTCATTTTGACTAATAACTTTATTTATTTGATAAATTAAACTCTTTAATTCAACTGTCAAATAATAAGTTAATTAATCATTTAGGAAAGATCAGAACACTTGTTAGTGTGCTACTCCATAGGTTCAATACTAAGCCAGTAGTAAATTAATCATATCAATATACTAATCGAGGGTGACGTATAGCAACACTTCTTAACGACCAGATAGAATGAAGGATATAATTTACTCTCAAAACTAGTAGAAGAATAAATTAATATTTTCTTCTGTCCTTATAGCTCTGAGTCACCCATGATTAAACTATCAAATCCTAATAGGCGACGAACTCTGTGTTCATGTAAAATATAATCGACCATTGAATCATCTAAGAAACTATTTTCTTCTTTCATTCAATCGCCCTGGCCAAGATCTTAGTCTGATCGTTTATAATTCATGACAACATGGAGCTTAAACTCATTACCAAGAGTTGACAGATTCCATCTTGATCGATCACTAATTCTACAAGCATTTACATACCCAATATCCTTTAAACTATCTCCCCAGGGCCATAAGTGTCTTGTATCAAAACATAATAGATAACTTGCCAATTATTATGATGATCTCAGGTCAAAGAAAATTCTTATATCACATTCTTCAACAGAATATCCTATTGACGGTTTATGGTAATTCTAACCATTAGGAATTATCCAATGAGTCGGTTCAATGATCATATCTCTACATGCATCATCTATCTATGTAATTTAGTTAATGAGATCAACCAATCTTTATCCCATAAAGACGATCACATAAATATTGATATAACTAGATTACTAATGTCTAAATTAATAATCCTACGATGAAGAAAAAAATTTATATTAAATTATAAGAGATTTTACTCTCATTATCATGATCTCCATCATGATGATAAGTCTTAAAATTTAATCAAGGACCATAAAAAATTAATAAATTAATTAATAATAACTATGATAAAAGAATATCAAATGCTAAATATTTTTATATCAAATAACGTTCACAAAAATATATTCAAATCATCAAATATGAGATTGGTTCTATGGCATATCTACTATATCCCTAACACATACTGGCTTACATCCTGGTTTTTTTTTTTTTTAATTCAAAGAAGGTAAAGAAGGAGAGGAAACCACACACAAGAAAGAAAGGGAAAGTTCCTACTCAAGTCATCGTGTGAACGATTAAATGTGATAGTGCGAAGGTGGTTAGGATGAAGCGTTAGTAGATATAGAAAGTGTCACGACCCAATTCCACAATAGGTCATGAGGGCGCCCGACACACTTGTCAGGCAAGCCAATGCGGAAGCATTGCTAAAATTCTTATGTTACTTCTAATTAAAAATAAGTGAAATAAACATTTGACTTGAAATTTAAACCAGAAGGACGAAATACTGCGAATAATATAAGTACACAACCCCAAAATAATCGTCTACCAAGTATGTGCTTGAACCTGGTGTCACAAGCCACGGGCAACTAGTAGAATACATATCCAAAAGAATATCGTAATATCCTACTGTCTGAATCTGAATAGACAGAAAATAACAAAAATATGAAGGAATGACTTCTTCGGCTGCGGATCGACATGAAGGGAAAAGCACTCACCGTAGAAGTCCCAAGTCCGCTCATGGGCACGCACCAGAATGATAAACGGATCCACCTGTCTCCGGTCCTGTACATTTGTCACGACCCTAGTTCACCAATATTGAACACGTCATGACAGCACCCAGTCTTCACGACCAGGTAAGCCTAACACATTGCGGAAGTAACAACATTTGCGAAATTTGTAATCAAAATCTAAATAACATGAGTAATGTTCCTGGCAAATACACTTTAATACTTTAAATTCTGAAACCACCCCAAAGACCCGGAAACTCACGTGCAATACTGGCTAAGAAACATAACACTGCTCTAATCATCCGGGAAGTCTATAACAAGAAAGAACAGAATAGCAGCTAGCTAACTAAAGGGTAGAGTGAGACGGAGACTCTCAAGTCTGCGGACGCAGCAGATATACCTCAAGTCTCCGAAATGCTCCTCGTTACTACTGATAATGCGCCTGAGAAGAGGTACCTGGATCTGCACATGAAAAACATATGCAGAAGAGGCGTGAGTACACCACAGTGGCACTCAGTAAGTGCCAAGCCTCACCTCGGTTGGGTAGTGACGAGGAAAGGTCAGGGCCCTACCGAGGCAAAAATAATATAGCAGCAAAATATTAACAGTGTAGAAATCCGACGAAACTAATGAATGCAGCAGTGTAATAAGACCGCTTAATGAAATAATAATACTATAAAGACAGAACAGAAACGCAGGGTAAACACAACTAAATTACAACAAGAATGCCAATGAGGGTCTCCCAAGATACCGTCCTGTAGCCCTTTCCTCAACTGTCCAATGGATCTCTCGGGATACCGTCCCGTCG
>MU742890.1:18770-46842 GCA_026770625.1 Nicotiana glauca
GGGGGGGGGGGGAGGGGTTAATCCCAAACGACTATTTTTGCAGGCCAACAGCCATATTTTAAACCCCTCAACGATTTGGATTTTTTTTTAAATTTAGCTGTTGGGGCCGTTTGAGCCCGTTTGGGACCGATTAGGATCGGCCCTGTAACGACCCGGTCGTAGTAAAACCACATTTCCCCATTTACTACTAACTTCATGCTTTACAATTGTTATGTGATTCGCTGGGGTAATTGGTTCAGGTCCGGTGAGGTTTTGAAATGAATTGAGACACTTAGTCTCCAAGAGGAAAGCTTACGTTGAATAAATTTACTGGAAGGTGAAATATGTGTAAAGGAATCCGGAATGAATTTTTGATATTTTCAATAGCTCCGTATGGTAATTTCGGACTTAGTAGTGTGTCCGAATATTTATTTCGAGGTCCGTAGCTAAAATATGCTCGAAATGGCGAAAATAAGAATTTTAAGTTTGGAAGTTTGACCGGGGTGACTTTTTGATATCACGGTCGAAATCCAGTTCTAAAAATTTTCGTAGCTTCATATGTCATTTATGACTTGTGTGCAAAATTTGAAGTCAATCATATTTGATTTGATAGGTTTTTGCATCAAATAAAGAAGTTGGACGTTCCTAGTTTCGTTTGGCTTGAATTAGGGTGTGATTTATGGTTTTAGTGTTATTTGATGTGATTTGAGATTTTGAATAAGTTCACATGATGTTTTAGGACTGGTTGATGTATTTTATTGAGGTCCCGAGGGCCTCGGGTGAATTTCGGAAGATTAACGGATCAATTCGGAATTGTATTTATCTCTTGAAATTCTGTGGGCAATTTCTGCATTTTCGCACGTGTGAACAGTGATCACACCTGCGTGAACAATATCCGTATATAGTATTCATGAATAGTTTCAGTAAATAGTATCCGTGTATAGTAATACGCGTGAACAGTACAGCAAAAAAAATTCTAGAAAGTGCATAACGAGCACTCCGAGTTTTCTTTCATTTTTGGACTCCCAAGCTCGGTTTGGGCAATTGTCAGAGGCAAAGTTCACCACAAAAATTGGGGTAAGTGTTCTTGACTCCCTTGTGATTATATTTCATGAATAAATCTTCATTTTTGGCGTTAGATTATTTATATCTGAAGAGAAATGAAGGAATTGTCAAAAATTCATAAAGATAAATTTTTAAGATTCGAAAGTCAATTTTGATGTCGGATTTTGGTAAAATTTATATGGTTGGACTCGTGGTTGGATGGGGGCTCATACTTCATGGATTTTGTCTTATTCCGAGACGTGGGCCCCACGGGCAAATTTTTAGTGCAATTTTGGATTTTTAATAAAAAAATGTAGAATTTCGTATGGAATTAATTTCTATAATTTTTATTAACTGAATCGAATTATTGTGGCTAGATTCGAGGCATCCAGAGGTTGATTTGAGAGACAAAGGCATTGTGGAGTAGGATTTTGCTTAGATTGAGGTAAGTAATGATTGTAAATATTGTCCTAAAAGTATAAAACCTCGGATTTCACATCGTTGTGCTACTTTGAGATGACACACACGCTAGATGACGAGCGTGGGGTCGTGCACCGTTGGGATTGTGACTTAGTCCGTCCCGTATGACTGTTAAACTGCGTATTTGATTGAAAACTGTTTGATATCATTGTGTTTTGGAAAGTATTATCCTGTTTTGGGCTGAATACCATATTTGGGCCTTGTGCCAACTGTTTTGGACCCTTATGGGATTTTTACTATTATTCCTCACTATTTTGATTTCATATTTGTACTAAGTCATGTTGTGTTCTACTGTTTTCATAACTCAACCATATTTACTCTGTTTTGATATTTTAAATGATATTTTGGGCTGGGCATCATGTTTTGTTGTTGCCCAAGTGGCATGAGAGATTTCTGACTGATTGAGGTCGAGGGCCTGTGTTGTGAGGATATTATGGGATCGGGCGGCGCACTGCAACAGTGTTATATTGATTCATGATTTTGAGGTCGAGGGCCTGATTTGTTACGCCACGAGTTGTCTTGTTGATATGAGGCCGAAAGCCTATTTGATTATGCCACGAGATGGCTTGTTATTGCACTTGGGTCGTAAGGGGCCCCTCGAGGAGTCTGTACACTCCCAGTGAGCGCGGGTACCCAGTGTGATGATTCTGTTTATTATGTGAGGCCGAGGGCCAGATTGATTATGCCATGAGATGGCTTGTTATTACGCTTGGGTCGTAATAGGCACCTCCAAGAGTCTGTACACGCCAGTGAACGCGGGTACCCAGAGTGAGTGATATGATGTAGCCTGAGGGACTGATGCTATTTCATATTATTGCCTGAGGGGTTGTTCTTGATCCATGTTTGCCCGATGGGCGGTTCTTGATCCATGTTACGCCCGAGTGGTCGATTACGAGTAATTATGGGGTAGCCCGAGGGGCTGATGCTGTTTCATGTTTTGTCCAATGGGTTATTTACGTTTCCTACCATATATACTCAATGTTTTGTCACTCGTTTGAAACCATTGAAAGTTGTTTTAAAGGATTTTACTAAAATTGAGCTTGATTTACGAAGTAAGTGATTTGAGTACTGCTTTGGAAATGATTTCTTACTACTCAGCTTTTATTTACTTTTATTACTTACTGAGTTGGCGTACTCATATTATTCCCTGCACCTTGTGTGCAGATTCAGGTATTTCTGAACCCGGTAGCGGGTGCTGATTACTCAGTGGCAGGTTCATTGGAGTTAGCAAGGTAGCTGCCTGGCAATCGCAGCCCTGCTTTCCTCACTCTACATTCTTCCTTAATTGTATTCATTGATTTTCCCGGCCATGTTGGTCCTATGTTGTCAGACACTGGTAGTAGATGCTCATGACTAGTGACACCCCGATGTCGGACTTGTGTGATATTTTTCGTACTGATTATTTAGACTTATATTATGAGGTTCCTTATTAAAAAAATGATTTTTATAGAAAAAAATGGTTTGACTTGGGAATTGTGTCGGCTGGCCTAGTTTTACGATAGGCGCCATCACGACCGGGTCGGTTTTAGGGTTGTGACAAGCCCATTTAGGACGGTCCTAATGATCTTTTTGTCTTAACCATCCCACTTAGTTGGCCCATCCCATGGTCTCGGGCCTAAACGGTTAGGCCCGTTTAGGCCCATTACCCATATGGGCTCGCGGATCCGAGCCTAACTACCCCACATATCAGCCTTAGGGTAAAGTGTATGCAGATCTTAACCCATCTGCCTATTTAAACTATTCAACTTAACTAAATCAAGGTTTTGCAACTATAAATGCCAACACTTCTTTTTGAAAATTCAATAAAAAATTTTAAGACAAAAAACATACTATGATTTAGTTATTTATTTGAAAATCAAATTTGATTCATCAAATTATATTTTAGTTTGGGTAGAAATATAGTACTACTTTTGGAGTAGTTAGAAATATTATTTACACTTTTTTCGTTTTGGTTAGAACTCAAATTACAAAGTAAACCAAATTATACTTTTGGTTAGAGATATTATTAGCCAGTTGAAACAAAAACATTCTAACATTACCTTTAACATTACAACCACAAGAACAAATTCAGTGTAATCACACAGGTGCGGCTTGGAAAGATTAGTGCGCGCGCAAATTTTACCCCTATTTTATGGAGATAGAGAGGTTGTTTCTAGTACACCTCGACTCAAGAAAAAGTGAAACTAGAGCAACAAATAATTGCAACAACAAGTTAACCGGGTAATTGAAGCAAATAACACAACATCTACTAATACGAACCGAGAAATTACCTTTAACATTATAAACGTTAAAGGTAAGAAAGATATTTTTCAAATTTTAAGAATGAATTAATATTTTTTTCCTACATTGTCCTTGGAGTAAATAGTATTGGAATATGTGTTAGGAGTGTTTATGTGAGATAGTAAAGAATAATATGGTCAATTCCATTGCTAATTAATGCTAAAATGTGGATTTCTTAATTTGTGTGAAAACATCTAAAAAAAAATCACTTATTTTGAATCGGAGGGAGTAATATAATATTAAATTAAAGTAATAAAGTTTTAGGTTCAAATTCCCACAAAAAATAAAGACTACTAATGATTTCTTTCATTATTCCAACTCTGTTGCACGAAGAGAGCTCGAAATAAATGAGAGGACCATTGTTTGACTTAGCTAAGCTTTCAATCTCCTACTCTTCATGTAGAGCGGTGTGTTCTACACATTGCCCAAAATTTTCACTTATAAAATTTAGAATATAAAGATATAAAATCAAAATATAAGAAAGTAAGCAGAAACGCTGAGAAAAATTTGATCTATTTACAAAGTACAATTTGTAAAGGAATGAGGGTTAATTATTTCATTTTGGACGAGAATAGCTCCGCGTGTACATGTTTTCTCACTTTCTTAATTCTACGCCTTCCGTCCTAAAAAGAATGTGAAGTTCATAGTAATTTAATGGGCAAGAAATATATTTACAACCTTAATAATTTATTATAATTTAAAATTATCATCAAATAAAAGTTCCTTTATGATTGAAGATTTAAAAAAAAAAAGAATTTTTCCTTACAATTGTATAACATTAGATAAAAAAATTTTTAAAGGTAAAAACAAAACTGTTAATAGTACAATATTAGACCGAAAATTTAACGGATGAAATTATTTAACTTCGAATTGTAAATTTCACCCTTTTTTTCATATAAAGAAATTCCTCACTCCGCCTATTTCCTTTACAGAGCCGCGAAAAAAATTAAATAAATACTCACAAAAAACATCGCCGCTGACTTTCTTCCTGACAATGGCTGCAGTCGCCGAGAGTTCTTCAGTTCCGTCGAAGGAAGACAAGCCTGTCATTGTTAGGGTTAAGAGAAAAGCTTTCCAATCTCGCGTCGACGCTTTCTGTGAGTTTCTAGGGTTTTAACAGTCATCTTTTTTGCTATTTTCAGTCTATTTGGAAGCTTAATTTTTCAATTATTCTAACTTTTTTGCACTGACAGGGCTCGAAATCAACGAGAGGCCATTGAAACGACCGTTGCTTGACTTTGAGATGCTTTCAATTTCTGATTCTTCAAGTAGAGGTGAGTTAAATATTTTGACGGTTAACACTTCTAATTTTAGTATTGATAATTCGGACATTGATTTTCTTAGTTAAGAAATAATGTATCTAAAATCTATACTTTTTATATTAACAGGGATTGATGTATCTAAAAGCAATACCTTTTAAAATGTTGCGGGTTCAAACCATACCTGAGATAAAAGCATAGTATTTAAGTGGAGAAGGGTAGAGGACTAACGGGCAGGGGCATTATCACTGAGTTTCAAACGTCACTAGCCTTTGGGGCTTTCTTGGTTATCAGGCAAAAATTATGTGAGATATGTTTTATCCACCTATCTGTGTATCTATAATGTTAATTGGTTACTATGTGGATCCTTGACGTCAATTGTAGTTTAGAATGCAACAAATACAGTTTGAATGGTTGTGACAGAACAGGTCTTTTCTTTTTTGTTTACTACTATGTACCTTATAAAAAAAAAACCTTATAAAAAATAATTATTTTCAGTGGAGGAATTGAAGAGCAGAAAGGTTCTTGTGCGACATGTGGAGACAGTTACTAGCTCAGAGGTTACCGTTGATATCCTGAAGTTGTTTGCGGTTAGTGTAATATATTCCACATTTTTAACTCTCTTTTACGTATCGTAATTTTGAGTAATATGCTTGAAGTATGAGAATTTGTAACACTTGCATTCTCGAGACAACATTTAGAAGGGTCTAATAACTGTTTTTTAGCAATCGGCTCCAGTAGATTCTTCGGAAGTCAAAGAGAAAGCTGAGATACGGCGAAGTTTTAGGGCAGAAAATGTAAGCTCTTTCTTGATTTACTTACAGACACGTGACCAAATATATAAGAAATCCGCGTCAGCCTGAGCTTCAGCTTAATGTGATTAATGTGGTATGTGCAGAAACAAGATCAACTACTTGCCAAGGCTAAGCAAAAGCAAGAGGTAAAATCAGAGTTTGATCCCATCATATCTTCTTATAGAATAATGGAATATTTGTTTCACTGTTATTAATTGTTTATTCTAGGTACATTTTATGGATGGAATCTTTCCTTTAGTACTAGCTAATAACATTTTTCACCACGCAGGATGTAACTTGCTATTTTATGCTTTATTTGTGGAAAGCTTTTTTTCTTTTTCCCTTTTTGTCTTTTGTATTTATTTCTAGTGGAACCCACTTGTGGGATTTCACTGGGCTTGTTGTGGTGGTTGTATTTTTATCTAGTGGGGGAAGTGATAATATCAATGGAGAAACAATCACATTGGAATAAACAAGAATTACTTGCAGTGGTTTAGTCTACTAGTAAGCGAAGTAATACTAGCTTACATTCTTAAATACCATTTGATTCTAACATTCAGAATGAGAATTTGGAAAACAAAAGGAAGGAAAGATGATTATAAGTTGCCCAATATGTTGAGAGGTACTTGAACCGATCTGGTTAAGGAAACAAAACCATCTATAAGAACTGTTTGCATGGATATATGCCTGAACAAACTAAGCAAGTGAAACTAATATTATTCATTTCATATCTGATATTTGGGTTGACTAAAGGAATAAGAACAGAAAATATTGTGTATGTGGAACAATTGAGGAAGAAATACTTTTTCGTTTAATCACCTATGGAAAAGGATTTAAACATTTTTTTGGTTTATTATAGTGCGGTCAAAACTTGAATGCCTACTTTCAAGTGAATCTTTTAAACTTTTAACTCTGTACCTGCAGGTGATTGTTTGCTAAATCTAGCTTATGAGGGTGTATTGCTCATTAAGCAAAGTCCATATCTAATTTGCTATTGGTATTGCATTCTAGAAGTTTGTAATAGAATTCAATGATTCGTATTGGGTTGTGAAGTTTGTGCCTGAAGCATCACTCTTGCCTTTTGTGTATTTCAGTATTATCAAAATTGATTCATGCTATTAATCTTTTGGTTTCAAGTGGGTTTTGAATACTTTAATAGTAATTCTTGTTTTACTAGAGTTACTTTTATTTCCTCCTAATTAGATGTTTCAAGGGTTTTTGCAATTTATCTTATCATGCTCTTTTCTCTTTTAGGATTTGTCAAAAAATGCCCGGTTTGAGCAAATATGGAAAAGCAGAAAAGAAAAGAAAAAGCTGATGCACGACGAAGAGCTGAATGAGATGTGTCGACTATATGATGTTATTCGTGTTGATACTGAAGAAAAAAAGCATGAAGTGCAAGAGGAGTAAGTTTCATTGTCCTTATGCTAGGATTGAAACTCCAATTGTTACTGCCACGCGGTGTTATCGTTTCCTTCACAAATGGATAAAATCTGGTTTTGTGATGTCAATGCAGGACTACCGATTTTGAAGATCACAGGATGATGTCCCAATATTTGCCTCTCTTACGAGAAGTCATGCCTAGTGCTGCTGAAGAAATTGAGTCAGAGATTCATAATTACAAGGCCAAACAAGGTTCTTTATTGCTTTGGTCCTTGTCCAGGAATTCCTTTTCAAATTTAATCCTGTTTACTTCCTCTGGGAAGGGAATCTCTATAGGTTGCTCTATGAAGTTTCATCAGTTTGAGAAATTTCTTGAACTTGTTTATATTCTGAAACAAAATGAGACTGTAGAAGTTGTAGCTCATTGATTTTTATTTTTTGGTTAAATAGGGAATAGAGCATACTGTCTATGTTCCATGTTTGCTGTCTGCTGTGAGGTTATTGAAGTTTTTGCTAATTGCTGTGCAGGGTCTTCAGATGGTTATGTATATGATTATTATGCTGTTAAGGATGATACCGACACCGTCGAAGATATTGCTAGCCCTTTTCCATTGTAAGGATTCATACAGCAAAATAATTTTTCTTCAGCTGGTATCTTTTCCTTTTAATTCTTATTAAAATAGTTGATGCGGTTGTTTTAGGGTACAGGTTGATGATGATGATGACTACTATGATGGTCCTGATTATTCAGACGACGATTCTGATGATTCCAATGGTCTTCTCCCTTGCCTTTCCCATCCCCTCTTAGTTATCATTTGTTATTTAAGGTGCTTTTAGTTAAACATGGTTTAATATTCTAACTTTTTGGTTTTCAGCTGAACACAATCCCTGGAATGATTATCCAGATGAAGAGGAATCTGAAGATGAGGATGAAGATGAAACACAGTCATCAGGTGACAAATCAGAAGTTTTAAGCAGCACTTTTGAAGACCAATATGGATCCGAAACTGTTGGTGTAATTTCTTTTCAAAATGAGGATGTGGGCCGAGAGAACTGGTCAGATTATGCAGATCCATTAGTTGATGGTGAGTCCGATGGTGAAGATTACAATGATGATGATGAAGACATTTGGTGACCATCACTAGATACCCTGTTTAACTTTCTCATCAAGTACCTAATTCGTGCATACCTGTATGCTGTATATGTCTCTCCAGATCATAGTTAACCTTGTGAATGGCATGCGGTTCTTTTAACCGGCTATTACTGCTGTCTAGGCGGCTATTACTGCTGTCTAGGCTGCAGGCTGATCAAATCTGGTGAGATTTGGCCTGGAAATTTTTCCCATAGCGTTCTAAAACAAATCTCGCCAGTATTATCAATCTCAATCAGGTTTCCAATCTCAAGTACCCTTCTAACTGTAATTATCTAGTGCAAAGAATTTATAACTGCATTATTGTTGTTTGGTTTCAAATTATTGCTGTCCAGTTTGTTCTGGTTATTAAATGGTTTGGACTCGTCTCAAATTCAGAACTGCTTGGTGGTAGAGATAGAAATGAGAGTCCGGAACCAAATTGTGGTTCATTTTGACTAAAAGAACGAAAATATGTGGAAAAAAAAATTTAGTAACAAAAATATGTATAGCGTAACGCTATACTTTAACGGCCGTTAGCCAGTTAAGTATAGCATTTTTTTAGAAAACGCTATACATATAGCGTTCTTTAGTAAAACGCTACTAAAACGCCATACATATTAAGTGTCCAACAAATAATTCTTCTCTGCTTAGTTGGTATAACAATAATTCAATTGGGTATAGCGTTCTTTTAAAAGATGCTATACCTCAAATAATTGAACCCCCGAACTGGTTTTTGCCTTAAAGAGGCAAGGATTTTGTAAAAATCCATTCACAAGCATATTAACTCATTATTTCTTTGGTTGTGCAGTGAAAACAAGCAACTTAATGGTCTTGTAAGGCTGTATTATGTCCGGTCCCGGGCCTAAATGGGCTAAACGGGCAGGGCCAAGCGGTCTCGGGCTCTGGCGGGCCGGGTCGGGCCCAGGCGGTCCTGGACCAAACGGCCCCAGGCTTAACGGTCCTGGAGGGTGGAACCGGCCCACATGGTCCCGGGCTAAATGGGTCGGGCCCATGGGCCTAAACGGGCATAAGTGTTTCGGGCAAATTTTTTTTTTGATTTTTTTTATCTAAGGTAATTTTTTGTAAATTATATTGATATAATTGTGACTTAAATCTTCTAATTCAAATTTAAACACAATTTTTTTTAAAGAAATATTCAAGGGAATGCCTTATAATTTTTATTATTACGATATTAACAAAAAATGACAATATCTTTCTTAGTCTTCCTCCCCAAATGGAATGAGCAAAACAAGGTGCTAATACCACCATTAAAAGAAAAAAAAACTAATGAAGATGTGCCAAAATACAAGTTGCATATTAGTCTACGTATTATCTCTAACAAATTTCATAAATCCTTCAAGGTTCGAAGGAATTTTCGTTGGTGGTGGCGGAAAAGAAGCTTGTTCATCACCGCTTTCGGGCGAAGCAACATCCTCCGCAAGTTTTGCTAGCATTTCTTCATAAGCTTCGTCTATCTCCGATTATGATTCAACAATCCAAAATTTCTTCTTTCCGAACGGATCCAATCTCTGAAGAGTACTGATTTTTCCAAACTCTCCCTCATAGACGCTCTTTGATCACCGATTTGAAGTCTCACTTGACTGAAAACGCTCTCCGATGTCACTGTTGAAGCTTGGATACTTAAAATATCTCGAGCCATCATTGAAAGAACCGGATACTGTTTTCTTTGTCCTTCCACCATTCCAAAACATCAAAGGAGCCGTCGGGATTCTCTTATTCAAGTCCCTGCGACAAATAAACTTGAAGCTCATTTAGTTGTGAATTATCACCAATATTATTACCTTGAGAACCCCTGAACTCCGTCCAAGAACTAATTGCTTTAGGTCAGCAGTTATTTTAGATGATTGCGAACTAGACGAAGTAGGAGTTGGAACATTTGGTCTAGCATGATCTAAGGCAAGTTGATAAGCATTATAAATTGTTTGAGCATTTATTTTAATTGAGGCTTCTGCATTTGCAAGTGTAGCAAATTCCTTATTTGAAAGTGATAAAGCCTTATAAATATTTGTATACCAAAAGCGAGGACCTCCTAATTTCATGGTAGGATTTAACATGGAAACAACACCAAAAATAGGGGGTAGAGAAAAAATATTTTTTAAACTTATCTTTTACAGAATTAATAGCAAGTTGATAACTTACTCCACGCCCTAAAAATTGAGTAAACAAATCTGCAAGTGCATAGTAGGATAATATTGCCCAGATAATTCATTTGTAGCAACATGAAATTGTTCTAAAAAGTCTACAAGAATTTTAACATAAGTTTGTAAGGTGCCCATCATCATCATCATCACCACCACCACCACCAACACGAGCATTAAACGTTGCGTTTATTGGTTTTCTATATTCATATGCAATAACTAAACTTTCATACATGTAATTCCATCTAGTCGGACAAGGTTTAGGCACCTTTCTTTCTCTAAGGCCAAATTCATCACATTTTTTAAAATATTCTCTAAGTCTACTTCTACGATTTGAATAAAAAAGCCAATTAAGAGCCATTTTAACCTTTTTAATTTTAACATTTAATATTTTCATACCATCACCGATGATTAAATGGTAAATATGACAAACACATCTAACATGAAAAATATTACTAAATGCAGGATTTACTGTAGTTGTAAGCAAGCCTATAGCATTAGTGTTACTAGAAACATTATCTATTGAAACTAACATTATTTTATCTCTAATGCAAAAATATCTACAAATATCTGCAACTGTGTTATCAATAAACTTACCTATGTGACGTGAGTTAATTATTCTATAAGCAATAATGCGTTTTTGCATTTTTTATTCCTCATCAATCCAATGAGTGGTAACAGTAAGATATCACAGTCATTACCACTTCTACCAATATCATTAATACTAGAAACGCGATAATTTATATGAGTAAATAAATAGCACAAATATTGTTCATATTCATGTTTATATTTATAAATATCGCTCTTTACGGTTGCGCCAGGCCATCCTTTATAAGTATGATTAAAAGCTCTTCTAATATAATGCACAAAGTTAGGGTTAGAAGGAAAACTATAGGGTAAGCACATAACAATAACCATTTTTTCCAATTCTTCACGGTCTTTATTTGGATCGTAAAATAAAATATCACCGGTAACGGTGTTAATTTCCGGTTGAACTACATTTGACCTGGTACTAGGTTTAACCTGAGTACCTACACTTGTCTCCTCTTGCGCAACTTTCATTTGAAGAAATCTAGCTTTATATTTAGGGTGTGTCTTTATGTGTCTAGTCAATGTACCCGTACCGCTACGGTCTTCAGTAAATTTATGAGCCATCAAAGTCCCACAAGTTTTACACTTAGCCTTATTTTGATCTCCTAGTTGAATAAAAAAGTGCCAAACAAGAGATGGTTCGCACTGTCTAGAAGGTTGCCTATTAAAAGTAGGGGTTACTACATGAGGTCAGGTGGGGCATCATTTGGATTATTTTCAATTGGGTTAGCAACATGACTAGTAGGCGTATCATCTAAATCCGGTTGCGTTTCATCTAAATCATCATTTTCATCGATATTTGGATTACCATAAAGAGTATTCATGTATTCATCATTTAATTGTTGATCTGGTGCAATATCATGGTAAAATTGACTATCGGTTAATTGAAAATAAGGGTTATCACTATCAAGAATAATAAGTGGAGGAGGACGGGTAATATGTATGGGTCGAGGATCGGGGGAGGAGTAGTAGCTTGACCACTAGATTCACCAATTTTAAATTTTTCCTTACCACCAATTATTTTTTTTCAAAGAAAAGGCTATATTAATTATAATTATACAAACTAAAACAAACAAAACTATAATATTAAAACTTAAGAGTTCGAACGAGTTTACCGAATTGACGAACAACTTTTTAAAAATTGTATATCGTTGAAGACTTAAAGACTTCAATTCACCAACTTCACAATTTTTCAATAAAGTAAGCAACTATAGAAGAAAATTAAAGAGAGATTGATAATTTTGTGAGTAAAAATTAAAGAATGAGGGGGTATTTATAGTTGAGAATAGGGAAAAAGTATAATTATAAAATGTTTAGGGTTAAAACAAAATTTGGGGGGCAAATGGCTATTTTTTAAAAAGCCAAACGGCTAAATTGGCAGGACAACGACTAGTTTTTAAACTTCCAACCGTTGGCCAATTTAAAAAAAAAAGATTTTTTTTAAAAAATAGTCGTTGGGCCTGTTAGGCCTGGTTGAACCGGCCCAGGCCCGCCAGCGGGTCTCGGGCTCACGGTCTCTCGATGTTGGACCGGGCCACAATGGGCTCCTAGGACCGCTTGGGACCAAACCATACGGGCCAACCCGTTTAACCCAAAGCCCATATGGGCTCGTGATCTCGGGCTGGGCCCGGACCACAATATAGCTTTATGGTCCCGTCTTAACTCATCAATTGCCTGAAGAAGATGTATTTACTCGGGATCTGGCAGATGCGCAGAGTCAGGAAAAGAATAATGATTATGACAACAATGACGATGAGTCTGGCGATGACACACCCTTCCCTAACGAGGGTGGTGACGAGGAGGAAGAGAATGTCGAACCTGATTTGACGAGGGAGCATGCTCCACCTCTCGTTAGACCAAGGATGTACAAGTCCCTCGTGCCGTTTCATTCAAGGCATATTCCCTACCTTGATAATTTGCCAAGTACGCTGGATGTGGATGCCCTCACAAGGGATATTGACTAACTTCAGACAACAATTTGGGATGAATCTAGACCAACGATGTTGGCAAAAGGGATATTTTTTCCTGATAAGGCGTGCCTAAGCAGGGCTGTGAAAATGTACAGCGTAAAAGAGTGCCGTGAGATGACGGTATGGGAGTCATCTCTGGATGTATACAAGGTTGTTTGCCGTAGATGGTTTACGGGTTGTAATTGGATACTGCGCGCGATAAAGAAGAAAAAAAGCTTGGAAAGTGGGTAAATACATTAGCACCCACAATTGTGAAATGGACATATTCAATGGGAATCACTTCAACATGGATGACTTGATTTCTCTTCTCTTGATTCCACACATTAAAGCGTCCATAAGGTACAATATCAAAGAGTATATTACATCCGTCCACCAGAAATATGGGTGTACCATTATCAAGAGAAAGGTAATATCTCGGGCGCAAATGTGCGTTTGAAATTATTTGTGGTGAGTGGGATAAGTCATTTGCATCTCTACCCAGGTACATAGATGTAACGACCCGACCCGTTGTCTCATGTATTTCCGTGCCATTTTCCCTGTTTTATGCTTATTCATGTTTCAATATACGTACTTGGTGAATTTGAGTTGGTTCGGATCGAGTTTGGTAGGAAATGGGGCATTAGCCTCTTTAAGGAAAGGTTAATTTGAAAAAATCAACCGGATGTTGACTTGTGAGTTAGAGGGCTCAAAATTGATTTCCTATGATTTGGTTAGCTTCGAGGGATGATTTGTGACTTAGGAGCGTGATCGGAATTAAATTTGGAGGTTCAGTGTAGAATTAGGCTTGAATTGACGAAGTTAGTGTTTTGGCGAATTCTAGTGGATAGGTGAGATTTTGATCCGAGGGTCGGAATAGAATTCCGAGAGTTGCAGTAGCTCTGTTAGGTGATTTTGGATATGTGTGCAAAGTTTCAGGTCATTCGGAGGTGTTTAGGTCGAGTTTTTGATCGAATGTGCAACTTGGAAGTTTTTTAAGAAACTTAGGCTTTGATTTGATGAAATTTGAGCATTTTTTATGTTAACGATAGTGTTTTGATGGTTCGAGCAAGTTTGAATAAGGTAATAGAACATGTCTGTGCTTTTGATTGAGGTCCCGGGGGCCTCGGGGTGAGATCGGGTGTTTAAACGAGAGTTTTTGAAGTTTGTTTCAGGTCTGCATTTCTGTCATCTGGTATTTCTGCTTCTGCGGAAATGGACCGCAGAAGCGATTTTGGTATGGGCTGAGAAGGTCCGCAGAAGCGGAACTTGGTCCGCATTAGCGGGTCCGCAGGAGCGAAAATCGAGCCGTAGAAGCGGATATGGGCAATCCGCAAAAGCGGGACTCTTGTCGCATACGTGGTCATGGGGAGTTAAGTTAAAACCGCAGAAGCGGTAGCTTGGACGCTAAAGCGGGAACCGCAGAAGCGGTACTAGAGCCGCAGAAACGGAACCTGGGCTGGTCATAAAGGGTTTTATTGAAACATTTCAGGCGCGAGGGTTATGTATTTTCCTCCATTTTTTAGCAAGCTTTGAGATTTGAGGTGATTTTGAAGAGGAATTCAAGGATGAATGATTGGAGGTAATATTCTTGAACCTAAAACTCGATTTTATTGAGAAATCTACCTAGAAATTCATGGAATTAAGTCTAAATGGATGAATTAGGGCTTGAGTTTTTGATATTTCAAATTGGAATTTGATAGGTCATTTGAGGTCGGATTTGGGAGTTCTTGGTATTTATGAACTCGTGGCGAGACGAGAAATCAGGTAATGTAAGTTTTGTAATTTTTCGAGAAGTGGGCTCGGGGCTCGAGTTTTACTAATTTCAAGATTTTTGCTATTTCTCGATTGCTTTCGATTGGGTATTGTTCCCTTAGCATATTGTAATGTATTCACTTTGATTTTTGGTTAGATTCAACGCGCGTGGAGGCCAATTTGAGGGGCAAAGGCGTCGCGAGTGAGGAATTTCACCGGTTCGAGGTGAGTAATACTTGTAAATGATATCCTGAGGGTTTGAAACCCCGGATTTGCACATCATAGTGCTGTATTGTGGTGACTTGCACACTAGGTTTGAGCATGGGGTAGAGCACCGTTGGGGATTGTGACTTGGTCTGTCCCGGTTGTTGATTTTACTGCGTGATTGACTGAAACCTACTTGATGCTATCATGATTTGGGTTTGTGCCGATTATTTGAATCCTTCAGGGATTGATATCACTATTTTTGCGTTACTTTGCATATTATTTAATATCGGCCCAAGGTTTTAAATATTATTTTGCAAACTCAGCCATCTTTCTAAGATTTGAAAACTTAAATGATATTTTACTGACGTTCGGAACTCAGGACTGCTATTTGAATATTGCCCTAGTGGCTATGTGCATTTTTAGACTGAGCATAGATCGGGTTGCGCACCGCATTAGTGTTGCATGTGTATTTCTGGACTGAGGATGGATCGGGCTACACGCCGCAGCGGTGTGATATTGATATTGCGCTTGGGCTGTAGGAGCCCCTCCAGAGTCTGAACCCCCACAGTGAGCGCGAGTACCCAAATGGATCGGGCTGCGCGCCGCAGCGTTCATGTGCATTGCATTGCATTCATGCATTGGTTCCTGTTTATGCTACGTGGCATGGCATTCAGCACTCTCATATCATTGACATTCATGTTATTTCTTGCACTGTTACCAGATACCCTGGTGTTATTTGTAATGGAGTGGTGTGCCCGAGGGGCTGACTTGTGTGCGGACTTGCACTACCTGATATCGCATTCATATGTTTACTGTTGGAAAAAGTATATTTTCAAAAGAGGTTTTTAACTAAGCTAGATGTTTCTAAAGGATTTTCACAATTTTACTATTTTTCTCAAAAGGTTGTACTGTTCTATATAGCATGATGGAGTGTTCTTACGTGATTTCTTACCGCTCAGTTATTATTTACTCTTATTACTCATTGAGTTGGAGTACTCACTTTACTCCCTGCACCTTGCGTGCAGTTGCAAGTATTGTTCACACTGGAGCGGGTTATTAGCGGATTGAAGGTATTGCTATTGTAGCCGAGCAAGGTGACCACCAACGTTCGCGGCACCGGACTTCATCTTTCGAACTCCAGATTTTATTTTGTATTTATTATTGGCCCTGTAGTGGTGTTAAGTCTTCTTTAGATGCTCGTGACTTGTGACACCCCGGTCGGGTTGTGTTGGGTGGTAAATATTAGTTAGTATTGCCATTAAGTCGTACTATTCATTCATTTATGTTTATTAACTGTAAAATGAGGCATTGTTGTTTTGTTGGCTGGCCTTTTCTTCACAAGAGGCGCCATCACGACCGAGTTTGGGAATTGGGTCATGATAAGTTGGTATTAGAGCCTTGGTTACTAGGTCTCACGAGTCATGAATAGGTTTAGTAGAGTCTCGCGGATCGGTACAGAGACGTCTGTATTTATCCTCGAGAGGCTGCAGAACCTTTAGGAAAACTTCACTTTCTTGGAATTCTTATCGTGCGTACTTGATTCAGCTTGAGATATCACTCTTGAAATTCCTTCCATACGTCTGTATGCACACGTGAGTGCTCAGTATTGTATGTGCCTTGATGGCTTGTGATTCCCCGATCAAGGGGCGAGATGTGATCCTGTGAGTTTGATGTTGGGCCAGTCTGGAGGACTTGAGGCCGGATCTTTGCCTATGGCTTAAGCACCGAGGTGCTGATTGTGTGAGCAAGTATTTTGAACTTATATGTTTAGTATTGTCCTTATTAGCTGGAATGGCGGTTGGATATCCATGTGATGAGTATGGTAGTGCTGCAAGATGTATCTGTGTGACTTGGTAGTGACGAAGAAGTCTGCTGGATAGTAGGTGAACTATTAAGTGTTCGATTCCTATTGTGATTCGATGTGTAGCCATGAGTTATGGGCGCGTGAAGAATATTTTTGTATCTCCTAGTTGGAAGTTAAGTGCAATACTTGTGGCAGAATGTGTTCGGACTCATGAAGACTAAATGACTGTGTAACGTATATGATGGTGGAAGATGTGCTGAAATACTAAATTGAGGCAAAACATGTGGGTTATCTCATGCGGAGTGTTCTTAAGTGGTACAATTCTTATGTATATTGTTAGACGATCTCATGTGTAATTGAAGAGTACGTGTTAAAATTTAATAAATTCGGGTCGCTCAAGAGAGTGGACTCAACTGATGTGGGGATGAATGCAAGATTTGCAGAGGATTATAGTACTACATGATCGGTGTTTTCACAAACTTTTAGATGATTGAGTATAATCTCATTGTGGCATCATTAGAGTAAAATTATGAATTGGTGTCTTGATGTATGGCTTCGAGCCAAGTTGAGGAGGTGGCTATTGATTAGCTGATTGCACGGTTGTGTGCTATGTTAGTACCTTTTCGAGGTATGCTGGCGGATCAGTTCTGGTTGCAGGAATTGAGCCGAGGATGGCACGAGTGAAGCAAAATTTTGACAAAGGTTATACGTTGCTTCGTAGATATATGAAAATAATAGGATGTCTTGAGTTGTTGCTGGTAAAGAATGCCCAGTGTATAGAGAAGGAAGATGCTTGTTTGTATTGAGATGATGTCGTATCCTACGGTGTCAGAGTGCCAATGAGGCACATGTGGTTTTGTTAGCTGAGCAGGCTAAATACAAGTTGAATAGAGTGAATGACTCTCGAAAATGGTTCTACATGTGATGATCAGGTGTCGTAAGGTTGTGTATGTGGTTGGAGAATGTGTTTCCATTAGAAAAGATCAAGACTTGTGGTATTTTATATTAATTATGGATTATATGTATCAGTATCTGGAAAGTAATGGTAACGAATCTCAGATTCGCATGAAGTTCTTCGGGGTAAAGTACTCTGCAATGTAGTATTTCTAGGAACGGTTGAGAGAGTATTCAGTGGTCTATGGGTCTTAGACGGTGTGGTCTTATGTTCGAGTCTCGTGTGGTAGGCCTGGATTGAGGCATTGTGATGCCACAACAAGGAAGAATATCAAGTTGATGATGAATCAGAAAGAAAATTAGGTGTATGGAATAGCTTTATAATAGACCGAATCGGTATGGTAAGGGTATGATTAATTCTTTGTACGTATTCGAGGTAGAGAGATTTTACAGGCATTTTGACAGCAATGCTTTCTGACAGCTTGCTTAGCTTGGTTAGGATAGCAGGATTCAGTCCTGGCGGTTTAGCTCGTGAAGATGGAATTGGGAGAGAGTTCTTGTTGGACTTTACCGTGGTTTAGAGAAGTATATATTGCCTATGGGCATGCGAAGCATGAAATGTGTAGTGATTTCTCTTCTAGATGGGATAGATGGTGAGTTCTTGACTAGAGGAATACATAGATGTTTGTGGTTAGGAAAAGGGACATGGAGTCCTCATGTTATCCTAGTGTGGTATGGTATATGTGATATATTATGGAGAATTGGGATTTGTGTGAGAGAGGTTACGGTTCAGTTCTGAAGGGAGAGTCATTAGAATCTTAAGCAGCACGAGCAGTTTTAGGTGATTGGAGGATCGAGCTTCAGACGATTAGGGTGAATGATCCTCATATGACTAAGGAAATGGTATTGCTAATCGTAGTGATTTGACGAGGGTATATGTTTCAGAAAAAGGGCAATGAGATTAAGTTGATGGCACTTCGGTAGTGTTATGGCATTTTCTTGATAGATCGACTATTGATATCTGAGTTTGTTTGGTGGCACAGGGGGGATTTTAGAATATCTTTCGTGGAATGATTGTGTACTCGAGGTGTAATATATATTTATACTACAGAATTTGGGATCAGATACAGTAATTTGTGTGCTATGTGGAGCTGGAGACTGAGAGTTCCCATGTTCAGGCTATGTAGTGGTTGTAGATAGTGTGTATTGGTTCCATTAGTGGCTATTGGGGGTTTGGAAGCCGAATGGATCTTTCTTTGCTTGGTATATTAGATTATGGATATGACATTGGGATGTAGACTGGTTGTCTCAGTATTGGGTCATTCTAGACTATTGTGCTATGGGTTATGTCGGAAAATGCCACAAGTTGCGTGGCGGGGTGCATCAGATTATGTTTTAGCAGAGTAGTTGTATTTCCAAGGCCAGCGGACGGCTGGGAAGGATTGCTTTTCTTAATTGGGCCTTCGTGGCGAATGTCAGTGCGGAGGCTTCTACCATTGATTCAGTTTCGGTATTGAGGGACTTTTTCGGTTGCGTTACTTGTGGCCGGGCATGTCGTCGGGCGAGATTGTTTATTTCGGTATTGATTTGGTGTCGGGCACCGTATCGTACGGCTCCGGCATGAGTTATAGCAGTGGAAGGAACAACTTCAGGCTTCTTGGTAATGAGTTTGTTGGTAAGCTGATTGGATACGTGTTTAGCTTGAGTGTGATTGGGTTGGCCCCGAATTGTATTGATGAAGGATAGGTTGATTCGATCGTTATTGAACCTGCTAGTGATCTGGAGAGATCTATGAGTTGCTTTTTCGGTGCTGTGAGACGTTATGATTTTTGAACTGTGGGCTAATATAGTGCGGTGCTATCGAGATTCATAGTGGAAGTTGAGGGGGAATGAACTCAGTTGTGTTTGAGTTTTGTAGCTTGCGACACTATAAGTAGATATCATTATGCACTCAGTAGGCTTACGAACGATACTCGGTATTTTGTTATAATGAGCAAATTTAGCTCGATGTGCATCTCCCTATGTGAGATATTTGTGTGGATCGGGTGGCACGCCGCCGCGGGTATGTTATCCGGATCGGGTTGCATGCCGCAACAGTGTAATGTTGAGAATAGTTTTCCATATGTTACTTGGTATGTCTTGCTTCCTGGTTTCTGAGGAAAGTCCGTATTGGGTGTTGCTCGGCGAGTAGCGCATCGGTTGTGTCCTTTCAGGATTGAATGGTGTATATTACTTGCTTCATCGTGGGTGTGATGGATTGCTTGGTTTCAGACATCAATCTATGCGTGGCTATCTATTTTGAGCATGGTGACTTGAGGTGCTTCATGTGTGACAGTGTTTGGATAGGATCGCGCGTTGTGGTGAGGCCACGTGAAGTTATGACCTTTCGAGGAGGATTCAGGTACTCTATTTCTATGATGTGAGATAGGGTCTCAGATTTGTGCTGTAATGGTACTGTTGAGCTTGGGGTACAACTCTTTCATTTGAGTAATTGTCATGATTTGAGTATGTTCAGACTGCCCATCATTGGTGCGTGCATTATGCAAGTTGTGGCTTAGGCCTGTATTAAGGTGTCGTGTCACCAGGGTGGTGTGTTGGATTCGAGGTGATTGTTGGGGTCATTAATGAATACGAACATATTTGTTTCCAGCGGTTAGAAGGATAATACCGAGGTTTGGCCCGAAAATCTGTTGTGGAATTAGTCAAAAGGAAGATGCCTCATGTATGGGTAATCTGCGGAATGGTTACGACTTATCGCGTGTTTCATTTGTCGTTGGCAGTATATGAAAGTGTTGGAATAAGACTTTAGCTAATAAGAGGTTCCTATCGGTAATTGAGTATTGTGGGCAACTGCTGTTAATAGTGACTATCGTTTCGAGTGTTGGATTGTGTGATATATTGCATGATTTCACCTGAGGTTGCAGGCATGGTTTATTACAGCTGGTTCGAGTTTATTTTGAATATCGACGTGAGGTTCTGATTTTGAGTATGATTTCAAAAAGTGCAATGTGGTTCTACGGTTTATGGCCTAGATGGACTGTGAAATTTCAGCGGAGTTGTATTATCGGACCTATATAAGATAGGGTGATGAGGGATCACTCCGGGTATATGCTTGGTAAGGTCATTTAGCTATTGGTTGGCTTCTAGACAACTCTGGGTACGCTTAAGGACGAGCGTTTGTTTAAGTTGGGGAGGATGTAACGACCCGACCCGCCGTCTCATGTATTTCCATCCCATTTTCCCTGTTTAATGGTTCTTCATGTTTCAATATACGTACTTGGTGAATTTGAGTTGGTTCAGATCGAGTTTGGTAGGAAATGGGGCAATTAGCCTCTTTAAGGAAATGTTAATTTGGAAAAATCAATCGGATGTTGACTTGTGAGTTAGAGGGCTCGAAATTGATTTTCGATGATTTGGTTAGCTTCAGGGGATTATTTGTGACTTAGGAGCATGATCGGAATTGAATTTGGAGGTCCGGTGTAGAATTAGACTTGAATTGGCGAAGTTAGTGTTTTGGCGAATTCCGGTGGATAGGTGAGATTTTGATCCGAGGGTTGGAATGGAATTCCGAGAGTTACAGTAGCTCCGTTAGGTGATTTTGGATATGTGTGCAAAGTTTCAGGTCATTCGGAGGTGTTTAGGTCGAGTTTTTGATCAAATGTGGAATTCGGAAGTTTTTAAGAAACTTAGGCTTTGATTTGATGAAATTTGAGCATTTTGATGTTAAAGATAGTGTTTTGATGGTTCGAGCAAGTTTGAATAAGGTAATAGAACATGTCTGTGCTTTTGGTTGAGGTCCTGGGGGCCTCGGGGTGAGATCGGGTGTTTAAACGAGAGTTTTTGAAGTTTGTTTCAGGTCTGCATTTCTATCATCTGGTATTTCCGCTTTTGCGGAAATGGACCGCAGAAGCGGGTAAAGGAGCGCATAAGCGATTTCGGTATGGGCTGAGAAGGTCCGCATTAGCGGGCCCGCAGGAGCGAAAATCGAGCCTTAGAAGCGGATATGGGCGATCCACAGAAGCGGGACTCTCGTCGCATAAGCCGTCATTGGGAGTTGAAGTTAAAACTACAGAAGCGGTATCTTGGACGCTGAAGCGGGAACCGCAGAAGCGGTACTAGAACCGTAGAAGCGGAACCTGGGCTGGTCATAAAGGGTTTTATGGAAACATTTCATCCGCGAGGGTTGTGTATTTTCCTCCATTTTTGAGCAAGCTTTGAGAGCTTTGAGGCGATTTTGAAGAGGGATTCAAGGAGGAATGATTGGAGGTAAGATTCTTGAACCTAAAACTCGTTTTTATTGAGAAATCTACCTAGAAATTCATGGAATTAAGCCTAAATGGATGAATTAGGGCTTGAGTTTTTTATATTTCAAATTTGAATTTGATAGGTCGTTTGAACTCGGATTTGGGAGTTCTTGGTATGTATGAACTCGTGGCGAGACGAGGAATCTGGTAATGTAAGTTTTGTAATTTTTCGAGAAGCTGGCCCAGGGCTCGAGTTTTGCTAGTTTCGAGATTTTTGCTATTTCTCGATTGCTTTCGATTGGGTATTGTTCCCTTAACATATTGTAATGTATTCGATTTGATTTTTGGTTAGATTCGACGCGTGTGGAGGCCAATTTGAGGGGAAAAGGCATCGCGAGCGAGGAATTTCATCGGTTTGAGGTGAGTGATACGTAAATGATATCCCAAGGATTTGAAACCCCGGATTTGCACATCATAGTGTTGTATTGTGGTGACTTGCATGCCAGGTATGAGCGTGGGGTAGAGCACCGTTAGAGATTGTGACTTGGTGTGTCCCGGTTGTTTATTTTACTGCGTGATTGACTGAAACCTACTTGATGCTATCATGATTTGGGCTGATTGCCATGTTTTGGGCTTCGTGCCGATTATTTGAATCCTTCAGGGATTGATATCACTGTTTTTGCATTACTTTACTTATTTTTTGATCTCGGTCCAAGGTTTTAAATACTATTTTGCAAACTCAGCCATCTTTCTAAGATTTGAAAACTTAAATGATATTTTACTGACGTTCGGAACTGAGGACTGTTATTTGAATATTGCCCTAGTGGCTATGTGCATTTCTAGACTGAGCATAGATCGGGCTGCGCACCGCAGCAGTGTTGCATATGCATTTATGGACTGGGGATGAATTGGGCTGCACGTCGCAGCGGTGTGATATTGATATTGCGCTTGGGCTGTAGGAGCCCCTCCAGAGTCTGAAACCCCACAGTGAGCGCAGGTATCCAAATGGATCAGGCTGCGTGCCGCAGCGATCATGTGCATTGCATTGGTTCCTATTTGTGCTACGTGGCATGACATTCAACACTCTCATATCATTGACATTCATGCTATTTCTTGCACTGTTACCAGATACTTTGGTGTTACTTGTAATGGAGTGTTGTGCCCGAGGGGCTGACTTGTGTGCGGACTTGCCCTACCTGATATCGCATTCATATGCTTACTGTTGGAAAAAGGATATTTTCAAAATAAGTTTTTAACTGAGCTAGATGTTTCTAAAGGATTTTCACGGTTTTACTGTTTTTCTTAAAAGGTTGTACTGTCCTATATAGCATGATAGAGTGTTCTTACGTGATTTCTTACCGCTCAGTTATTATTTACTCTTATTAATCATTGAGTTGGAGTACTCACTTTACTCCTTTCACCTCGCGTGCAGTTGCAGGTATTGTTCACCCGGTGGCGGGTTATTAGCGGATTGAAGGTATTGCTATTGTAGCCGAGTAAGGTGACCGCCAGCGTTAGCGGCACCAGCCTTCATCTTTCGAACTCCAGATTTTATTTTGTATTTATTATTGGTCCTGTAGTGGTGTTAAGTCTTCTTTAGATGCTCGTGACTTGTGACACCCCGGTCGGGTTATGTTGGGTGGTAAATATCAGTTAGTATTGCCATTAAGTCGTATTATTCATTCATTTATGTTTATTAACTATAAAATGAGGCATTGTTGTTTTGTTGGCTGACCTTGTCTTCACGAGAGGCGCCATCACGACCGGGTTTGGGAATTAGGTCGTGACAATAGCTGCATCGCAACACTTTAACCCTGTGACTGTTGTTGAATGAAAGCTTGAGCGGAGTGCGGGAATACCAAAATATATATTCAGATACGTGTTATGGGCATTTAAATCGGCAATTGATGGTTTTGTGCATTGCTGGTCGGTAATATCCGTAGACAGTACTCATGTCTATGGAGAGTATGATATTAAGTTTTTGATCGCTGTTGCAGTAGATGCCAATGGGCAAATATTTTTCTTAGCTTTTTCCATCTATAGTTCTATTGAGCATTTTCCTGAATGGCAGGAACCGTATTCATACTACCGTTACTGTGTGAGGCACCTGAAGGCCAATTTTTAGAAGAAATATCCCAACAAGGAGTTGTATGATTTAATATGGATAGCTGCAACTGATCAGCAAGAGCGCAAATTCAGGAGGCACGTGGAATCGATCAGGCAGGAAGACAAAAAATCCTATCATTGGTTGATGCGGCATGAGCTTGACAAGTGGACATTGCATGCACATGGTCGCTGGGAAACCCTGACTACAAATGTGTTAGATTCCTTTAACGGATTATTGAAGTCTGCACGTGGATTACCTATCAATGCCATGGTGCGGATGCCATTCAAACAAAAGGCGGAGAGGTTTGTTGAAAGACATAGAGGTGCATCAGAATTGATGGAGAGGGGTGTTGAATTTATGGCAATACCAATGAAGAGATTTGAGAAATACAGGAGGCGAGCATGTTGACATTCAATTTTACAGTATTGCAACGAGCGAAATATTTTTGAAGTTCGCACCGCTATCCATCAAAACCCAAAAAATAATATACACAATGTAAATGAAGCCAACATGTTGTATTTTTATGGAAAATGGTACATCTACCACATGTCGTGCTCACATGCCATCAAGTGCTTTCAACACACGGGTCTAGGGCCAACCAACTATGTTGATAAGCAATACAATATTGCTGCATACTTAAACACATATAGTGGGTAGTTGCAGCCAGTGGGTGTTGAGCATTATTGGCCGCCAGAACTATTTAAAATGGTGTGTAACAAGAACTATTTTCGTAAGCTACAAGTGCCAAAAAGAACGCGTATACGAAGCCAAATGGATGTTGGTGATACCGTTTGTGTGCGTAAATGTGGTATATTCTCGCAAACAAGACACGACCATCGGAAATGTCCTTCGGCCGGTTTGGGTAGCGGTGGTACTCCAACTCCTGGTGGAAGTTCTTCTAGTATGCCCAATTATCAAGGAAATACGTAGTGTTTTGTTTTCGTAATGTATTTATAATTAGTGTATATACTTGTTTATCTTGCAGAATGTATGAAAGAAAATTATGTTTCCATTGCTGTTATATCTATTTGATATATAACATTAATACTTTCAGTACATCAGTCTAACATAAACCCATTTAAACAAAAAAATAATTGTCATTCACCATTATCGTCGCTGTCTGGCACTATTTCATTGTCATTGTGTTCAACTTCTTCGTCAACATTGTGTTGAACTACCTTTACCCTTTTGCCTTTTTTGAACCACTTGTTAAATGTTAGTGGTATTTTTT
The DNA here is from genome assembly GCA_026770625.1 of Nicotiana glauca. Taxonomy (NCBI): domain Eukaryota; kingdom Viridiplantae; phylum Streptophyta; class Magnoliopsida; order Solanales; family Solanaceae; genus Nicotiana; species Nicotiana glauca. Next base: position 44,060 of record MU742890.1, read on the forward strand.
AATGGATGTTGTAATGTTTACTAAAAAGGTCTTCGAAATACATATGACTTGGTTCAGTTTAAGAAGCTTTCTTTTACCCAAAATAATCATTAGCACGCAAAGCATAACGCGATTATATACCACGTTATGTGTATTGTCTTCTCGACTTGATAAAGCTGCCGTTCTGCAAAAGCTGTCTTCTAGAAAAGTTGTATTATACCGTAAATAATTATTAGCACGCGAAGCATAGCGCGATTACATACCATGTTATGTGTATTGTCTTGTCAACCTGATAAAGTTGTCGGTCTGCAAAAGCTGCTTGCCTGGAAAAGTTGTATTATACCGTAAAGAATCATTAGAACATGAAGCGTAGCGCGCTTACATACCATGTTATATGTATTATCTTGTCAACCAGATAAACTCTCAGCCTGTAAAAGCTGCTCGCTTGGAAAAGTTGTATTGTACCCTGTTACACCTTCTTTTTGCACCCCGAGAGGGGATATTAAGAGAGTTTTTCAAATTTAAGTGACAATTGAAACAAGATTATTTATATTAATTTCAGCGTCACCACTTGGGATAATTTAAGGTTTCTTAAGGCATCGGTTTAAAATTCTAAATCGAGGAAGTTTGACTCTGTTATACAGTCTTCGAACGTAGAAATTCGGGTAAGGAATTCTGTTAACCCGGGAGAAGGTATTAGGCATTCCCGAATTTCGCGGTTCTAGCACGGTCGCTTTGATAGTACCTGGCTTAATCAAATTGTCTAATTACTCATTTTAGAACCTATGTGCATTTGCCTTTTTAATTAAGAAATTATCTTTAAATAGGTCACGCGCACGTGTGCCCATTTATTTGGTGCGTCGAAAATCATGTCAAGCGAACATGTCCACAATTAATAACACTTTGTTATTATTAAGAAATTTTGGTCGAAGTTGCGAGAACGCATACCTCAATTTATTTTAAAAATTATAATTATGTCAGTGAACGTGTACATAATCACGATGATAAATTAAGTCGTGCCTAAAGTATTTCCTACGAATATTCATGTTAAGTCGTACTCGTGTCATGCGAACATGTACACAATTAAAAATATTTTATTATTATTAAGACCGTTTTGCCTAAGATTACGCGAACGCATACCTTGATTTTAATTTTGGAACCCGTAATTACGTTACGCGAATGTGTACATAATCCCAGCAATTGATTTAAAAAAAGATATAAAAAAATGTCCAAAGCATGCTAACGTTCATTATTTTTTTTCTTCCCTAGGTTAGATATTCATGTAAGGCTTCTTTTGTGCTAAGCCCCAAAGACCAGTTTCTTAAAAAGAAAACCATGAACCAAATATTTCAAAAAAACAACACCAAAATTATTAGCTCAAAATCCTAATCCAATGAACTATTGGTTTGTCCCCAATTAAATTATCCATGCAACAGTACCAGAATTATCTCACTAGATATTATCAAAAATACGACAACCACGAAGAATTCACATATGAACACTTAAAGCATGATTCAATATTTGAAAATAGAAATGAAGAATAAATTATTCACTGCTACTCAAGAAAACAATGGCATCATATTCATAATCACGTTCATGGAAGAAAAATTCCAAAAAAAAAAGAAAAAGAAATTGTACATAGAGAAAAGAATGGACCTTAAAGATGAATCCAAAGTTAAAGTTGCAACTCGACAGAGCAAACGGGGCAACGACTAAGATGAGCAACAAACGAACTCAACCAATAGGAAATTTTCTCGGAGCTCCAACAGAAACCTTAGGCTCGAAACATAACCACACAACAAACTCGTTTCGAAAAATGGGGACTGGTTTAAGGCGTTTTAAATGGGGTTTAATGGCTGTTTCTGGGCAGCAGCTGTGGGTAGCTTCAGATCTAGTTTCAGCTCATTTTTGGGGGGCGAATTTGGAGCTATTTTTGACTGATTTAAAGGTGTTTTGGAGCTGAAATTTCAGGTTTTTGGCTGATTGTTTGGAGCTGATTTTCAGCTGGTTTGTGGCTCGTTTTAGGGGCTGGTTTGGGCGGCTTTAGACAGAGGAGAAAGAGACTGGTTTGGGGTGTTTGAGGGCAACATTTTCGGGCTGTTTTTGTTGGTCTCGAAAGGCCGTTTTTCAGCTGAGTTTGGAGCTGAATTTCAGCATGAGTTTGGAGCTGAATTTCAGCATGAGTTTGGAGTGGTAAATGGCTGAAACACTAGAGCTTCAAGGTTGGTCTTGATGGAGGAAAAAAAGGATTTTTGGTGGTTGTTTGGAGCTGAAGTTTAGATAGTTTTCATGGCAGAAAATGGGGCCTCTTTTGAGAAAGAAAAACGTAACGAAGAAGGTGAAAGACCAGACACTCACTCTCGTTCCCTACCCTTTCTCTCGTTTTTTTTCGTGTCCCCCCTGCTTTATGATTGACTGAGGCTATGTATGGGTGTACAGGTCCTTGGGATCCAAGAAAAATCAATGTGCATTTGGAGATAGTGCATCTCCACCTATAATGTTTTAAAGGATAATGTATTTGGAAATTTCTTGGAAGGCTGGACGTAAGGTATGTGTTTAACCAAAAAATAGATTTTTAGTCAAAGCTAGAATTTAAAAAAATCGGGTTACTGATAGAAAAGTATATAAAGAAAAGAACTTGAAAATGATATCTTCAGAAAGCAAGTAAATCAAAGTATATTTCAATAGTCACTTGTGTCTCAACTGATTACATATCTCCCCTTTTATAGGTCCCTTTGCGAATGTACGTTATGTCTAAGTCATAATGAGGCTATTATGAGTAATTAATGACATTAAATGCTACG
>MU742890.1:51335-61616 GCA_026770625.1 Nicotiana glauca
ATTTAATTCCCTTTGCATGCCGTATTTGCACTCTTTTCTTTAACCAGGTTCATCCTTCTCATTGTTCGTATGTAAATAAGCTCAAACAGGAATGGACGTTGATTCTCTCGTCTCGTGCCTTCCCCTTTTCCCTTACCCGTGCCTGTTTTGTAATTCTTGAACCGTAGCTAAGTATAACTCATTGACCATTTCACGTGTCATGACACGTCACCATATATATGAATATAATTTTTCCCAATACAGATAGTCCTCCACTTTCCATTTATTCATCAGTTTAAATATTTGGGAAGTGAAATTCATTAAAGGACAACTTTTGTCACCATTAATGCTCTGACAGAGTTGACGCTTCAACTGTCACTTCCTTTTAATGCACTAGACACGTGTCAGTCTCTCGTTGGTTGCACAATTTTGTAGCATTTTTTAAGGCTTTCTTTTCGGCTTCACTTTTCATGAAGCATCAGTTATCATTGTTATGGTTCATCTATCATCGTACTTTTTTTTTTACCGGTTACCCATTAGTATAAATATAACTTCTTTTTGTCTTGTTTAACATAAAGCGTATCGAGCACTCTAATCATTCGAGACCTCCTTATTATTTTTTATTTCACTTGAACCTTCTCTACCATGGCTTCACCAAATCCTAACCCTAAGAGAACCCCCATTCTGGATAGCTTCCCTAATGCTCCGATTAGGCATAGAAGATGGGGTAGACTTCGTAGCCTCGGATCTGCTCGTGGTAACACATCAACTCCTTCTTCTAGCTCTGGTCCATCTTCCGGGACTAGAGGTTCACATTCTCATAAGAGTTCTTCTCGGAACAAAGAATCTTCTGAGCCACTTCGTGAGCCACTAGTTGAGGAAATAATCCCCTCTGAAATTTCCTTTCACCATGATAGAGAGTCCCTTAAGTCCCAAGTTGATTCTTTAGATCGTGCTGATCCTTTCCCTACTCAAATCACAGATGTTTTAGCCCCCATAGTTCGTAAGGACTGTCATTGGAGTGATAATTTCCCAATTATCGTTCCTAACTTAAATCAAAGGAGCACATCTTACTTAATAGGTTTCTCTTTTGTTTACACATATCCCTTTACTCTAGGGTTTAAACTAGCCATTGACCCGGTCATTCTTTTTCGGCGTGTGTTTGGGTCAAATTGGTCCTATTGTATGGAGGGTTGTCGCCTGCATGAGGCACCTTGCAAACATGGAGAATGTTGAATTCACTTTTCCCCACCTGATTCACCTTTACTCCCCTAGGCTTTTTCGAAACGGCGTGTTTGTCTTAGCGGCCAGGAGTTAGAGGGTTTTAGTTAGCCCCGAGGATGATAAAGATCGTGGCTTGTATGCCAGTTTGTTGCTGCTCCCTCTGTTGGTTTAGTGGGTGAAAAGAACATACGATTCCCTGAAAAGTAGAATTTTGCACGTAAGTGTTAAATTCTTCTCGTGCCTTTTTATTTCTAGGCTTGCTTATTTTTCTTAATCTTGTTTTTTTAGCAACCATGGGCGTTGTGGAGTCTGTGCCCAACTTCCATGGTTGGGTAGAAAAGTTATTGAAGACTGCCCCAATGGAGGGTAGATCATGGAAAACTCTCTCCATCCGTTATGGCTGGAGAGTAAAAACTCATGGTAAGGATTTTTATTTTTACCTTACCCAGATTTAATTATTTTTGTTGTTCTAAATTTCACCATTCTTTTTATCAGGATTTGCTATCTGAGGAGTTACTCCAGAGGCCATCTTGGCGTCGCGTGACTCCTTAAGTGTTTGTACCTCTTCAGACCAAGATATATCCTTGAGCTCTATAAAGAGAAAATTTGCTGAAGAAGTTGATTCGGAGGAGGAAGACGAGGGTTTCTTGGTTTCAAGACCACGAACCAGGAGACGTGTCATCTCTGAAGATGAGGCTGATGTCTCCCCTCACCTATCTCTTTCCGAACTTGTTATTACTCCGGTGACCATTCCTGATGATGAGGTTTCTCCTCCTCTTGATACTCATGAATCAATAAATCAACTCTTTATCAGTGGTTTCAGTAGTGGGACTTTAGGACCTGTTATAAATGAACCTCTTTTGTCCTCTTTTACCTCTACTGTACATGTGACTGCTTTTTTACCTTCATCAACTACTACTTTCGTCCCTTCCTCCACTGTATTTACTCCTTCCATCGTTCCTCATTCAGTAATTCCTTCCCCTATTGTCCACCGTACGGAGGTGGGCTCTTCAAGTAGGGGTTCCGCTATAAGGAGCGTGACCATTGAGGTTCCTGCTAACAACAGTCTTTTAAGAAAGTTTGGGCAAGCTGATACTTGGCTCGAGCCTTTGATTGGCCCCATTGAGGGGGCTAAACTTGAAAGCCATAGTAATCTGACCCTCGTGAATGATATAGTACATGCTACTCTGAAGGTATTTTCTTGTCTTTTATTTTATTAAGACTTTTGATTTTGAAGTTTTGACCTTTCCTCTTTTTGTTTGTATAGGCCAACCTCATTGGTACTGAACTAATGAACCAAGTCTCCCTTTTGGAGAAGTTGACTCGTGACTTGGAGAAGACTGTTTGTGATGCAGAAGAGGCTGCTCGTGGTTCTCAATTGGAGGTAAACAACTGGAAGGGCCAGTATAAAAGTGCACAAATAGACATGGAGAATTTGGAGGAGAGGAAAAATACCTTAGAGAGGCAAGTTCAAACATTAACTTCCGAGTTGGCGATGATCAAGGCTACCTCAAGCCAAACTGAGAAGGAAATAAAGTGCCTTGAATCTTCCTTTTCGGAACAGTTGTCCAAGGCCAACGAGGAAAATAGGGATCTAAAGACTTTGCTAGCTCAGTAGGAAATGCATGCTGGGGAGCTAGCACAAAACCTTTCACGGGTACAAGAAGAACTACAAGTTTCTGCAGACAAGGTTCATGCCCTAGAGAGTTCTCATACCACCCTTCAATCATCTTATAGTTCTGTCCTAGCTAAAAATAAAGAACTTAAGAATGAAGTTGCTGCTTGGGAGAGAGATTATGAACTTCTTGAAGAGTCAACCAATGTTGAGATAAGTTGGACCTTTTTAAAGTCTCGTCGTGATACCTTGGTAGAAATGGGCCAAGAAAATTTCAGCCCGGAATTGGAGTTAGCCAAGGTGAATGAGGCCATTGAACGAGCTCAACAACCACAAGATTTTTCATCTCCCAAGGCTGAAGTTCCTGTGACTAAAACTCCTTTGGCTGAGACTCCCGTAGGTGAAGTCCCCGTGACTGTTGAAATTGCTACGAGTGTCATACCTTCCTCAAGTTCATCTGTTCCTTTTGCTGTTAGTCAAGCTGAAACTTTGCTTGTTGATGCTCCTATTGCCGTGATTGAAGATCAACCTTCAACTGTTGATGATGATGTTCCAGTTAAGCCCGCTGATGATCTTTCTTCAGTTCCTTCTTCTTGATAAAAAAGTTTTTACAATTGTTTTAAATTCCCTTTTTGCAGGTACCAATCTGGAAAACTGTGTCTAAGGTTTTTGGTTTCTTGTGATTGCCTTTGCCCCCCCCCCCCCCCTTTTTTTAATNTTGTTAAGGGGCATTTTTGTATGAACAATTCGATGACTAAGTTTATACTTAATCTCTAGTTTTAAAATATTAAGAAGTTATCATTAAACTTCCATCTATTCTATCCATGCCTTTTATTTTTAAGGACTTAAAGAATAGTCTGCATTTTTATTCTTTGAAAATGCTTCTATTAACCTCACGAGTAAATAACATGAGTTTTATAAAAGAGGGTCCTTTTTATATTTTGACACTTGATAAAGAAGACGTCTCAACTTCATAATGGTGTTTATTATACGATAAAAGAAATAGGAATACACATGTTTCTTTGCAATAACTTGGACAAGTTTTTATTTATGAACCTTGACAAGTTTTGAGTAATCCTTTACATGTATTTGAATTACATCTATAACTTTCTCGTAACTATTTTTCTTGTAACAGATTAATACAAAGTAGAACAATAGATACAAGGTTTTTCCTTATAACCCGTTTCAGTACATAGTCTTTATCCTAACCATTTTGAGCTACCTTGGGTCCCCTAAACTTCAAAACATTAGGAAGGGTTTGAGAGGTGACTCCATTGTTCTCATGGGAAAGAACACTATGATGGATGCCATGACTCCTTAACTTCCACTCCGTACTTGACTCTTCTTAGGCTTGATTTTTAATCAATCTTTTTGTCTTTTATATACACGTAACAATATATTCTATGTAGTCCCCCAAGTGTTTGAGCGTTGAAGTATGAAGCCTCGAGCACTTGATAATCTCTTTCACCCGATCCTTTTCCTGAAAATGAAATACATACGGGACTCGGGGGTGCGATTATAGATGAAGACTGCTTAACCCGTTTATATTTCTATCAGAATAATTGTAACCCTGGGCCAGGAATTTCAGTTTATTCCATTTTGCCTTACAGGCCGTGACTCATCATTTAGTACGGGTGAGTGTTTTGCCTATCATCTAAAATTGTTAGTAAAATTTTAACAATTCAAAAAATAAAATTTAACATGGCGATACCTGACCATGGGTTTTCCCTTAGAAGTAGTATCTCTTCAAATGAACAACATTCCAATGTGAAGGAAGTGTCTTCCCGTCCATTGTTTCCAACCCATATGCTCCTTTTTCCTGCAATATCACGAACTCTGTAGGGTCATTGTCGACGCCCCCCTTTTCCCCCTTCTTTAAAAAGAAAGAAACCGGGTTTACGACATTAAGGACAAAACAACTCTTATTCCCTTTTGAGGAATCATGTTATGGAATTTGAAGAGTCGCCACCTAATGATTATAGTGCATTAGGACACTTTAAAGAGAAGAAGTGATTTTGAAAGAAAACCACAGTTCGAGTAAGGGCTTGAGATTATCTCGAGGGGAAGGTGTTAGGCACCCCTCAAGATCCACTAGTGTGGTTCCCGGCCATGTTTTACTTGTAACTTTAAAAGTAGGTGAGAGAAAACAAGTAAAACTTTGCACATAAAAATCACGAATAAGTTTCAAGTTTTGAAAAGGGTAAAGAAGACAAAAAGAGACAGTTTTTAGAAAAAAAAAGGAATTAATTTGAAGAACAGAATTAAAGAAGACACTGCAAATGAAAGGAAAAGAAAAGGAGGGTCCTAGGTTTATACAAAATATGGATCACATCAATGCAATACCCATCAATCACTCCTTAAAAGAGGGGTCGCACGAGATATTAGTGCACCGGTCATCATATCCATATTCTACCTTTCCTGCCCCGTAAAGGTTATTTAAACGTGTGGATTGGTCATGAGTGCTTATTGCGTTCTATTACCCGTCCCGTCCTATATGTCCTAAAGGGTTTTTAGGACCACTATTCCTATAGGGCAAGGACTAGGCTGAACCCTTAGGTTTAAAGGTTAAAATACTAGACGACATACATAACAAATAGGACTTCACGTAAAGGAATCATACAAAAAGAAAATAAAAGGCTCAAGAAACCCTCCATAAATAGCATATGATTAGCACGTCTCAGTCACATTTAAGGTCTAAAATGAGAGTTTTAAAAAACATGAATATTGAAGATAGGTTTTGGCAGAAAGCAGAAAATTTGATCGAAATTTCAGAATTGTAAAAGAAATGGCGGAAAGTATATGGAAATTTAGGAATTAGTAAAGAACACTTTGAGACACGCTTTGAAAATGTATAGTAGACGTGTTAAAGATGCAGTACTCTATAAGTAAAAAATAGCGCGATTTTGGCCAGGAGAGGTTACCCAGTAGAAAACATAACAGAACATATGCAAGATTATGTGATTATCTAAAAATAGGACATAAGTTTAGTAGGAAAACAAAACGGACTTCAAAGAGGCGAAAATGAGAAACAAGTTCGGACAGTTAAAAGAGGTTGGATAGTCTAAAACAGGTGAAAACATGATTAATCGATTTACTAGGTCCTAAAGCTTGCCTAGGCGTTATATACATTGCCTGATTGCAAAAGGGAAGTGAACATGCATATTTGATTTCCAGGTTTTAAGAGAAACTGTTAGCCAGACTTATGTTGTTAAATTAAACAAAACTAGTGGGAGTTCAAACAATTGCAACTCAGATGGAATAAATCCTAAGTACATGATATCTAATGCACATAAAGGTCCTAAAACATGATATCTAAATGCTAGTGAGGATGCAACAACAATCTTTATAACAGTAGTTCGTTGGTTATTAACAAATTGTGATTACGAAGTGAGTATAATAACAAACTGAAAGTAAAAGAGCCAAAAACAGGATTTCTAATCTTGTGAGATGCATGTCCTATTCAGGATGTCTATTGCACAAATAAATAAAGCCCTACAAGCATGTTTTCTACCCGTAACCCTTAAACTAAGCATGCATAGTCCCCCCATTTCACCATAAACCTCAATCATTCGTTACAAATTATTACAAACCAAGATAATTAAATTACATTAGTGAAAAACAAAGGAAGTTATTCTATAAGGAGCCTTCAACCAGGCCCGAAATCTCGAACCTCACTCCTTTCGAGTTTCACAGCCTTTTACCAAGATTTGGGTGCGGCAAAGCTCCTTGAGGGCCCATGGACAATACCAGGCACCCAATCAAATCAACATTTGAACAAGTTCAAGTGTGGAATTACCCGCCTTGTGCATCAAAGTTCAGTGGGTACTCAAGCTACCCAAAGCAATGCTTACACGAATAGGGTAGAAACTAAATTCTAGGAATAGTGAGATTGTGATAGGGTTTAAAGAAATTGAGTTAAAAATAGTTGAAAGATGATCCATATAGAACCAGTTTTGAAAGAAAAGAGTAGAAGAGTATGAGAGGAAGGTGAGTCAAAAACAATATTTGATTAGAGTATCACATAGTGTTCAAGGAATACAAATACAAACAGGGGCAGGGGACATGGGGACAAGTAACTCCTATGTGAGAACACAATTACACATATACAGACATCAAAGAGAAGCACTTCAGGGCTTTAAACAATCAAACAGGTTTCAACCAAAAGGGGTCAGGATTACATGCTGGTCATGTACTGGACTAAGGGACAGGAGAGACATGCATTAATCAAAATCAGTAGATATGCTGAATTGGGAGAAAGGTAATCATATTAATGAACTAGCAAAGAGGCATGCTAATTGCAATGTAAACAACAGAACCATAAGTAGAAGCATACAAGAAACAAGAGAAAATGCAATACAAATAAAAACATGTTGTTTTGAAGCTGCAAATCAAATAGGAGACATACCAGTTAAAGGTAAGGTAATGCAGAGCAGTAGGGAGCAATAATATGCAGGGTGGTGAGCAATAGTGTGCAGAGAAGTGAGCATCAATATTAGTGAACTGAGCAGCAATAGCAGAGAAGTGAGCAGCAATATTAGTGAAGTGAGCAGCAATAGCTGAGAAGTAAGCAGCAAGTAGGCATACCCAAGAAAGTAGCAATGTAGAGAGCAATAGAACAGTAAAGTAGCCTAAAGCTCAGCCAATTGAAGGTAAGGTAATGCAGAGCAGTAGGGGGAAATAATATGCAGGGTGGTGAGAAATAGTGTGCAGAGAAGTGAGCAGCAAGTAGGCAGACCCAAGCAAGTAGCAATGTAGAGAGCAATAGAACAGTAAAGTAGCCTAAAGCTCAGCCTCGGTTTCAAACCAGTTGAGTAACCATTAGTTACAAGGGAAGTGAGAGAGGTTATGTAGAAGCAAGAGAGAACACTAAGTATGTTTTTGTGTAAGAGAGAGTTCAGAATAATGAATTATGTTCATGTATGCTAAAGAGAGGGTAGAGTATTTATAGTTTTAAAAACCAATAGAGAATATGGTAACAAGTGCATAATTATAGAAATAATACCAATTGGAATCAATCACAGGACCTAATTCATTTTAATTAGGGAGTCATGATTTGAATAGGGGTACAAGTCATATCAGATAAAGGAAAGAATCAATTAGACGACTGATTACACCATAGTAAGAGTAGTAAGGCATGTAGTATGTAATAAGGGCCATATACATAATGCTTAAAGTAAGGAAAACATATACTGAATATTTGAAAATATATTTAAGAGCACAAATATGGTAAAAATATAAATTAACTCCGAAAATTAGTCAAAGAATCACAGACGATACTAAAATCAGAGGGAATCAGTGCTAAGTATAGAGAGCATTTCACAAGTAAGGAAATAATTCAAAAATCAGTGTAAGAACTTCTAAGGAAAACACATACAAATCAGGGATTTGAAGAGATGCACAAAAATCAGTAGAATAACAGTTAGAACTGTAAAATACAATAGGCGTAAGAATCGGAGAACCCTAAGTAGGAAAATCACAGGTTCAGTAGAAGACCGGAACCCTAGTAAAACTTAAAGCATGGAACTCGGATTAACCAGAAAACAAACAAGCTCATAACACAAATATAAACACATAATACAAGCACAATCACATAATTCTAAAAAGGGAGCAGAAGATATATTGATTTTGAAAGGGGGCTCGGGAACCCTAGTTTTGAAAAGAAGAATAGAACGTTGAAAAAATTGAATTAATCGAAGAAATCGAGTAGTGAGTAGTGTAAAACACAATGAATAAGCTGAAAATTGTTTTAAAAAAGACAGAGATTACGAGATTTAGGCAAAAATTAGGGTTTTGCAATAAATCAGTGAGGTAAGGAACCTGTCTGTGAAACTCGTTAATAATGGCGTACATAGTATCATCGGACTAAAAACCATCGGAGAGGAGGCCGGAGATAAGCCAAGCAAGGCTCCAGTGACCATCTCGCATGGTGGAAATCCTGGAGCCTCAAAACTTAGAGAAGATCAACGAGACAAGGCTCCGTGATTACTGGTGGTCGAGAGAAGTGAGGATGGAGAAAGCCGGAGAGGCGATGAAGATGATCGGAGAAGAACCAGAAGGTTCTATAGAGAAGGAGGAGACGAAGAGACCAAGAGAGAGACCGGTCTTTATGAGAAATAAGGGGTCAATGGGGGGTCGTTAGATTTAATTGTAGGAAAGATAATCTGGGCCGTTGATCTCATTTGATCAACGGCTCAGATCAGATCAAAGCTAGACCGGGTTAATGAATTAGGAATGGGTCGGGTTAATTTGGGATATGGGTTGGTCTGAAATGGGGTTCAATTGGGGCTATGTTTGCAATAAATCTTGGCTAGCATTTAAATAGCCATTTCCCCCCTTTTTGTTTTATAAAAAAATAATAAAAAGATTTCTGAAACAAATTGAAGGTGATAAATTAATAAACAATATATAAATAGTAAATTAAAAATACTGGAACTAATTTTATAATTATAAAATGCTATTAATTACAAAATAGGCCATAATTGCAATTATATGCAATTTGGTTTTAAAAATGCCAAATAAATTGGTAAAAATATAAAAAAATCAAATTAATTATATTTTGGTATAAATATGAGAATGAAATAAGTTATTTACCAAAAAATAATAATTTTGGAGATAATTTAGATTTTGTACTATTAAAATAGACAATAAATTGACTTTTAAAAAATCTAAAAAATTAGGAAAAATACCAGAACTTTTGGGCATGCTTATATATGTATACACATGCTATTTTGAAAGTATTTGAGTATAAAATATATAGGAAAAAATTGGGTATCAATATTTTCCCCTCTTTACCCGAGGAGGATGAAAGAGTTGTCGGGTAAAGACAAGATGACCAATTTTGATTGGAAACGTTGATTGAAAAAGAACTTTGACAGCGCTCTGGTTTCTTTGCTGTCTACATATCCCTGATTTTACAGAAATCAGGCCATATGTAGTTCAGGAACCGTTGATGGAATGTGTTGATGGAGATTCGAAAAGACGAACACGATGGTTAAGTTTGAAAAGACGTTTGGAATCGGACAGGTTGCGGAGAACCAGAGTGGGATCGCTCCTGCTGAGACGGTCGTTTGCTACCTGGTGTACCTATAAATGAGCAATGTACGCATATATTGTGCATAATTTAAACTATACATGTCTAACGGGTCGGGTCAGACCGGTTCCGGACCGGCCCAGACCGGTAGAACCCGAAACCGGCCCGGACCGATAAGTAGGGGGCCGGGTGGGCTGGGTTAGGGAAGTTAACGGGTTTGTTTCATTTTTTTTTCTTAGCGGGTAACTGGACCCGTTCGGACCGGTCCGGATGAACAATGTTCATTACCGGTTAAACCTGCCCGGAACCGACCCGGTTAAACGGCTAAATTTTTTTTTTTTAAATTTTCTGATGCAAATGGGGCCCACTGACCGTTGGCAACGGTCAGAATTTTGACTGATCCGTTGGCCAACGGATATATTCATCAAATAAC